>CM038670.1:208757623-209012622 GCA_021605145.1 Aegilops bicornis | reverse complement strand
TTAACCCTCTAAGTTAACCCGTGAGCTTTATGGCTCTCGCGACTAAGTCCTTTCATGAGGACATTCGCCGTGATAAAACCACTACAGCTTGGCACCCACCGTATATCGTGACGATGGTTTGATGATCTTGGAGGGCAAGCTCGGCGACTCAAGGCTACGCCAGGCCGGATGATCAAGAGTCGCCGCGCAAGCTCTACATCGACAATGCAGGCTGGGGGCCCCGAGGCCGGTTTCGATTGAGTACGGGTACTGGCCCTTTGGTGGCATATTTACGCTATCGGCAAGATCGGGCGGAGCTGTGGCCCGAGCCGACATCTCGGTGACTGTGACCTCGCCGAGACGGCCTGGCCAGCGGGTGAAACCTGCCTGTGCTAAACCGGCCAAGCTTAAGCTTTTCGTGGGAGTCATCCACGAGGAAATTATGAGGACGGATCGTGAATCTGGTGGCTTAAACCGCTGCCTTACTCGATGATGATTTAGTCGTCGACCGAGAAACCGAGTCTCGTGATTACCGCAAGATGGCCGACAGGGGCTGTTCCGACGCAGTGATAGTGATTCCGACACTTTGATCTGCCCAACCGGGTTGGAATATTCATGGCCGTACACAAGCCGGAGCAAGCTTCACTCTTCGACCGCCGCGACAATGGTCGCCGCCAAGCTGAACAGCGGCGATGGCAGCCGGGCAAGGAGGCCCTGTGGCGCCTGGGCCGACTCAAGTTTTATCGTAACTATTCGATGCTATCGCTGTTTGCTTAAGGTGAGGTTAACCCGGCGGGACCAGTGACATTCACGCGGAGATTGCAAAGGTGAAGGAACAAATCACTTCAAAGCAGCGTTGATCCGCAGCAGTCAGCAGATGCCAGATGGCGGCAGAGCGGGTCATGGATGCTAGTTTATAGGCTCATGCGTCGGATCGTAACGCGCCGCATGAAGTCAGCGAAGAGGAAATACAGATCCCACGGTGCCTTCAGCTTTTTGAGGGAAGAGATCTCTTCAACACCAGAGAGCAGGGACCAGTAATTCGCCGGGGTGGTAAACCGGGCGGAAGCACTGGACGGGCGCGCCGTTCAAATTTCGCTGCAATAGATCTATTCTTCGCCATCATACCGGGCACGCCTCGAAGCCGTGCAAACACCTCCGTGTCACTACTCCAACCCGATGGATAACTCTGTAGCAACAAGCAAGATCGTTGGAGGCGATTCCAACCGGCGGCGACCACCACAAAGCGGTAGAGACGCTACCGGTCAAGGGAACCCTTAGGACAAATTTCGGTCCATGTAGCGATTCAGATACCATCGGATCCACTTTACCCCCAACCAAGCCGGAGCTATAGCAGGCGCGGATGAACTGCCGTATCAAGTAATGCACGGCGTGGTGCGCCTGCGGCAACAACAACCCTACGGTGGTTTCGACAATGCTCAGGATGGTGGACCGCGCCCAGCACGTAGGGAGGCCGAAGTTAAAGACAACATCGTGATTATCACCTTACGCCGGCTCCACCGACCACTTTTGAGCCTCGGAGTTGGCCTCTAGCTCTTTGGGGTGCCTCGCCCCGCCCCCGCTTTACGCAATGTACGCTTGCCCAAGGATTTTAAGGTCATAAGGTGCCAAATTACACCGCCGATCCGCTCTGTGAAGCATGGATAGAGAGTTATGAGATGGGCATGCGAGATGCCGGATGTGGATGAAGCCGCTGCGTGAATGGCATTTCCACCATGATGCTCGAGGGCATGGGTCGTGCATTTCTGGTTGAAAAGCTTGCCACCCAATTCCATCACCATGGGCCCAAATATGACCCAGCCTATTCACTAATTTCAAAGATATTCAAGCAGCCCCCATGTCTTGGTGGACTTGGCGGCTTGTGTCCGGTGGTGAGGGGGAATCAACAACTCATTGGGTACGCCGAGTCTCTCGAAATCTTACACTTCTTCTGCATCGGATCAACGCTGATTCTCGCTTATCTTGACCTTAGAGGGCAATCACGGCTTAAACCTTTAAAGTTGAAGTCGGACGCATGAAGCGGGTTTGCAATGACATGGGCACTCTCATGGGCGGGCTTTTAGTGAAGTATGTCAAGTTCGGAGAAGTACCAAGGATCCCGAGTCGGATGATGATGATGAGACAGGAAGGGAAAGAAGAACATCAACTCCAAAGCCAGCAAAGATCACCTCGCGTGTAATGGTGGAAATAAGCGTAAGAGTTTAACGGCACAACATGGACTTCAGAGCCACAACACCACGCTGCCAGGACAAGGGCTACGGGCTAAGGGTAAACAGCCGAATCGAGGTGGAGCGCTTTTAATCCCAATCCGGACCGCTTGAACGTCTGCTTGAATCAACCATGTCCGAAGCATGGGATTAAGGAGGCGCCAAAGAAATCACCCCTCTCGAAGCGATTGTTACATTATGCGTGAGTTCGGGTGTTCTAATGCTTTCCGGTATGACTGCTGTTCCGGGCGGCGGGTTCGTAGTATCCCGCCCGCTTACGGTGGAGGAAATTCGTCCAGTGGTTTACCAGTAATCCCGGCGGACATAACAATCAACAATCGTAATAACCAGCAGGACATAATCGCCAGCTAAAGCAGTTAGCCGGGTTATCGTGAGCAAATCCAAAGCAGCTTGAATAGTGGGCAGTACTATCGCCTTCACCACCAGCTTAGACAAGCGAGACCGGAAGCTTCAGAGCGGCAAAATAACATTGTTGAACCGGCCGTGTCTTTATTGCATTTCACGCCGGTCGCAATGTTTCATTGTGTGGAGTAGAGAGGATCATCCCTCTCGGGTTGATAATCCGGCCGGGCCTAGGCCGGTGGTGGCACCCTGTGGGAGGTTATAAGTTCACTAAGGTGCTTATGGACGCGAGGGGATAAAGATCAACATCCTGCATTACGAGACCTTCATCGTAGGAGGCTATCAGATAAAACATCTCTAAACCGGCCCATTACAAAGGTTCCATGGTGTGGGCGCCTCGCAAGTCAAGATATCCGTTGGTAAAATAGCTCGAGGTGGCCTTCGGGATGAACAGGACTCAGAATCGTAAACATTGATACTTTGAAGCGGTGGAAAAAATTCAAAGTCCTTATCACGCCTCGCTTTGGGCGGCCGCTTATGCCAAGTTCATGGCACGACCTTGTTATATCTATTTGCAGCTCAAGATGCCGGGTCACAAGGGGACAATAACGGTTCATGGGAGCCGCAAGATCGCTTTGGAGTGTGAGGAAGGGTGATGCGTTTTACGCCAGTCGGTTTGTGCCAATCGAGGAGCTCAAGTAATATAAGGACAATGTTGATCCCAAGTGACATGACTCCATTGAAGAAGCCAACTACAGAGCACGATCCGCCCTCGGTTTAAATCCGCAGCTGAGACTAAGCTCGCTGACTTCAGACTGGCGCATTCATTCCAAGCAGTTCAAAGATCGCTAACTTGATCCAAAATAGGAAAGCGCCATCGAAGCTCATCCGTGAGAATCGGACATTTTTGGGTATGGAAGCCTTCTGATATGCCGTGTGTACTGAGGGAGCTCCGCCGAAAGCACACTCTTAATGTTGATCTGGCACAAACCGGTAAAGCAGTTTCTCCGCCGGGTTTAACGAGGAGAGGCGAAGGCCATTGGAGAGGAGGCTGCTGTGCTCTTAGCAATGGATTTATCGCTTGAAGTTTTTCATCCAGAGTGGCTTGCTAATCCGGTGCTGGTCCTGAAGAAAACGGGCACTTACGATGTGTGTGGATTACACAAAGATCTTAACAAGGCTTGTCCAGTTAGATCTTAGTTCTCCCCCGCATTGACCGTGATTATTGATGCCACCAAGGGTTGTGAGCGCTTGAGCTTTTTTGATGTGTATTCTCGATACTTGTCAGATCAAGATGGCGGTTAAGGACCGTGGAGAAGACAGCATTTATCACTCCCTTTGGAGCCTTCAAGCTATGTGCCTATGCTCTTTGGGCTCATACGTACCTAAGCAACTTATCGGGTCACAGGCTGCACGTAATTGTTTGCATAAACAAGATCGGGCCGTGAATGTACATGCCTATGTGGATGCTGATATGTGGTTAAGCCAAGGAAAGAAGGAAACACTGATTGATGATTTGAAAGAAACCTTTGACAACCTCAAGGGTTTACAAGATGATGCTCAACCCGCCAAATGTGTCTTTGGTGTTCCTACAGCAAGTTATTGGCTTTTCTTTAGTCCAACAGGGGATTGAAGCTAATCGAGCAAATTACGGCTATCACCTCCCCGGCTAAAACCAAAGTGTATTAATGATGTCCAAGCGCTTACGGGCCGATTGCCGCCACGAAGCCGGGTTTATCACCGCCCTGGAGAGAAGGCCATCCCTTTGTACCATACCTTTGAAGAAGACAGATCGCTTTGTCTCGAGTCGGCACTACTGACATGAAGCATTGAGGACTTAAAGCGTACTGGCCAACCCGCATGTGCTCGCCAAGCTCCTATCGACAAGGAGCCAAAGCCGTCTAGATGTTGTTCCCGCTAACGCTGTGAGCAGTTAAGCGTGGCCATATGTGCGGTAGAAGCCAAGGAGGGCAGGAAGGAGCATCCGATTCGGTAGTCCGGTTTGTCTCTCGGCGAGGTGCTTATTGAGGTCTTAAGCAGCAAAGATATCGCGCATTGGCGTAAGCTGGTGTATGGAGTTTTTTATGGCAAGCCGGAAGCTGAATCAGATATTTCAGGGCACTCCCCATCACGGTGGTCGGGCTCAGCTCCCCTAGGTGATATCATACAGAATCGAGGCACTGGCCCATTGCCAAGTGGGCTATAGAGCTTAAGGGCCGCACGGTTTTGAAGTAGCGTATGTACCTCGGACGGTAGTGAAGTCTCAAGCACTTGTGGATTTAGCTAATGATTGGACCGGAGGTGTAAAGCGCTGAAGAGAAGCCGGATCATACCTATTGGACCATCCATTTGACTCGCGGATCCGTGGCGCTTGGAGGGTCATTTGGGCCCTGGAGTCGTATTAACTTCCTTAATGAGGTGACGAAGTTTGTTACGCCCTCCACTTAATGTCTCTTTGTACTAACAATGCAGCCGAGTATGAAGCCTTGCTCCATGGTCTCGGATGGCTAATGAGAGATGAAATCTAAAGCCGAAGTTTCAAGTGCTTCGGTGACTCGGACCTAGTGGCTCAACAGTGTCACGGCACTTGGGATTCCAAGGACCCACTCATGGCTGCATATATCGTCGTGAGGTGGATGTTGTTGCAGCGGGTCATTTCAAGGGCTATCGGGTGGACCACGCGGATGTCGCTTCTGAGAAGAAACGAAGTTGCGGACGCTTTGAGCCCGGTTAGGCTCTCAACGCATAACCGGTCCCGCCTAATGTTTTCTTGACGTATCGCACAATCCGCCGGGTCAAGCTCCCTGGCGAAGCTGATTTACTACTCCTGATCCGGAGGCTCGCCATTAGTGGCAGCTTCCGCATGTCATTCCGGATTGACTTCCCTCATTCGCCGCATATGAACCGGGGCAAAATGCTACTGCGAGGAAGATGAGACGCTGGCCCGACGAGATAGTTCGGGCGGTCTAAGTTCATGACCATTGTTAACGGCGAAGTTGCATCATTGCGCGGTGTCGTATGGGGGTGCTTCTAACGCCGTGGTGTCCCCGGAGGAAGTTGGTCAGGAATATTGGCGTGAGAATCCACATGGCGAGATTGTGGTCACCACGCCGGTTCAAAATCCTTGGTGGCTAAAGCGCTCGCCACGGGTTCTATTGGTCGATCGCTCATGCCGATCACTCAAGATCCGGTCGACGATGTGATGGTTGCCAAAAGTTTTCCGTGATGTGCTCATGTAATCGCCCCAAGAATTGGAGGATGATTCCGATTGCTTGGCCAGCTTACGACTCTGGGGGTTTTGGATATGGTTGGACGCTTTCAAAAGGTCCAAGGACAAGAAAGACACACACTGTTGGTGGCGGTTGACAAATTTACAAAGTGGGTGGAGGCGTAACTCATTAGCAAGTGGCCCGATGCTGACCGCTACGGTTCTGCCATTCATCGAAAAAGGTGATTTTTTAGGTTCTGGTTTTCCACACAGTATCATTCACAGAGCACGGTACCAATTTGTCCAAAGAGTGCCATGAAGGAGTTCGAACGCGAAGGCATTGAGCACATCCGGCTTGACAGCGTTTCAAAGAGCTCTACCCACAGTGCCAATGGTCAAGCGGAAAGAGCCAATCAAAGAGATCCCGAGAGGCATCAAGCCCTCGCTTATGAATTCCCTTTGCGTAGAAGGACGCCGGGTTGTTGGGTAGAAGAGCTACCGTCTGTGTTATGGAGTATAAATACTATACCCTAATGTGATCCCCACGGGATACACTGAATTCTTTCTGGTTTATGGAGCGGAGGCGGTTTCTCCCCAACGGACGTCCGTCATGACTCACACCTGCGTGGTGGCAGCCTATGTTGAAGCGAGATAACGGTGACAACACGACAAGACCGCTTTGGATCGGCTGGATGAAAAGAAGCGAGACTTATAGCAATGGATCTTTCTTCGCGATTTACCGCCAGGATCTTAAATACGCTATCATAATCATTTGAGTCAGGACGTAACCTTTCAAGAAATGAGATTTGGTGCTTCGGCTCATCCAAGACCAGAGCAGACATGCACAAGCTATCCCCGCTTGGGAGAGGGACCTTCCAGAGTGGTCGACAGAAGAATGCACCTGACGAATTACGTCGCATTTATCGTCGAATGATGTTTGAGAGAGCATAAAGACCGCACACGCACGACGCCGAAGGAGGAGACCAACAGTCACGTGGAACATAGCTCATCTTGACCTTATTATACCCGAGCCATCGGGCTCTACTTATGTTACACAATATGACAAGTGTATATATTATGAATAAAGCAATAAGCCGGAGACCTCGGCTAAAAGCTTGGGGATATATGTTACATTACATCATGTGTGGTTACATGGAGTTATTACATCTTAAAAGCGGCCTCGGTTTACCCTTAAGTTTGCTTTCTAAAAAGCTTTTATGATATCACTTGGGGGCTTGGTCGATGGGTCCAGAACAAATGCAACACACCTTTTGATAGGCTAAAGCCACCAGATCACTTTGGGGACATGGTCCAAATCCCTGAACTACCATGCTTTTTTGATCGGCCTAAGGCCATAGAGTCACTTGGGGCTTGGTCGAACTCCGAACCATTGCCACGCGCCACTTGATTGGCATAATGCCACGGTTTGATTGGGGAGACCTCGGCTGACTCGAACCATGGCTACACCTTATAGGGAGCTTAGTCGTGTGTCCGACCATGGTAACACCATCCCCGATCGACTCGATCTGACCTTCATCTTTTTGCAAGCGGTTTATCATTGCCTTTGCTCCATGTTTACATCAAGCTTGTTATTTGATTTTTGTTGCATTTCTTAAACCGACAACATTATTAAACCGTTTTCAAAGCCGTCGATTAATGGAATTCGGTCAATTTTACTTAATCCGGTTGATAATTTCACCGGGTTTGATGTTTTCTGTTAACATCCTATTATGGAGTAACAGGGGGCTTTTTTCTAACCCACGACTTGCACGTGGTAACCGGCAATATAAACACAGGAGGCTGTTCTCTCCCTTTTGACAAGAATAATGGTTTATACAACCTAAAACCGCTTCAAGATTGGCTAAGCCAACTTCATACTTTCGGCTGACGGCGGTATTTTGTATCACAAAATTTTTGATTATATACCTCCATATTTCATATATGTATGAATGTCACAAACCATTGGCACAGACCGGCTGAGGCGGTTTAAAGATTTTGCAACTTCAAAGCAATTTAAATTGAAGGTTTCGATCATTCAATCAAAGGAGTCCGGCACCAGTAAGTAACGGCTAGGCATATTAAAAACAAAAGTGATGGCTATCCTATTACAAGGCATTGAGGCCCAAAATTTGGAATGAAGCGTCATGACAAACTTCTAATGCATCAACCGGCTCGGACGGATTAAGCTTCATTGCGGGTTGGCGTGGAAGAAGATGGGTCGCGTGCAGCGTCTGAGTTCAACTTCTTCCTCCTCACCCCCCAATGGCGGAAGTCATTGGTGGTCCAATCAATCCGGGTTAAAGCACCGAAAGACAGCCTTCTTTCACTTATAAGCTCAGCGGATCAACGTCATGGGCATAAGTGTGCTTACGGGTTGGTGGAACAAGGTTACTAACTCTCCGAATAACAGCTTCAACCCGTACATTGTTTGCATCGTTATGAAGGAAGCGGTGAGCAAAACCGGGTTGGCCTCTGTTGCCGATTGACTTCGCCAGAAGGACGCATCTCCCTTGTTACCCGTTTGAGAGCATCATTATCAAATGCTTCATGCCATTTTCTTGAGCCTTAATCGGGAAGCCTTTGGCTATGTCGTAGGATCAAGATCAGCTATCCATGCTTTGGCGCGAAGTATTAGAGCCAATAAGGTGCCGTACCGGGCAGCGGATCGTTTAAATTCTTCTAGCTGTGCGTTATCATGGATGGCAGGTCTAGTGTATCCTTGATCAATGACGAGCCGGTGTGTTATCATAAGAGGTGCGGCATAAATAACTTCATGGGTGCCGGTATACAGCTGTTCAATTAGCGTATCTGTGACCTTGAAGTTTCTTCGCATGTCGAGCGAGATGAGCAATGTTCTCTTACCTATACCCGGTTTAAGAGATTCGAGGTTAAACACAAGGAAATGTCGAGCGGAATATTAATCATAACCTTGGTGAAACATTTCTTACCAAATATTGCAGAGGTCATGGCGTTAATTTGGTGCTTTAATCCGGTGAGCTCTTAGTCACGGGTTTAAGAGCTGCCAAAGACATCCTCCGCCCGTTTAGCAACCCAGCTTTCTCGGTATCGGTTTGCTCGCTTTCAGATTTAAACCACTCCTTGAGCTGCTCCATAGTAGTCAAAGGCGGTTTTCAGCTCATCCTTGGCCTTGGAGGCTTCGCTTGTTGAGATTTCAGATTGACATGAAGGTCATTGATTTGTGAGGTTTGTTGGCGTGATCTCACTCTTGTGACAAAAAGGGAACACGTTAGTAGTTTCATCACAAAGTCCCAAGCTCAATGCAGGTGTGTATTCAACTTGGCACTTGGGGGCTAATGGCTATTTGCTTTCGAACATGTTACTGCTCGGCGATACAGTTACAATTCCCGGTTTAACTATACTAAGTTGAACCGCCCTTGAGGGCTACATCAATGAAGTCTCAAAAGTTTGAGTTTTATATTAAGTCCCGTTTTATCTAAGCTAAGTTGAACTGCCCTTGGGGGCTACTACGCAATGAAGGTACAAGAGAGGCATAACTCCTTACCTCATAAGCGCTCCTTCATAAGATTTACCGAACCGGCTTGAAATCCATGACTTGTGTAGAGCCGGTTCAGGAAGCCGGAGTGAAGATCTTGGGCGAGAGATTGTCATAAGGCCGCTAGATCAGTTTTTCCTTCCCTTTACTCATGGCGAGAAAACTCTTCCTTGGCTGTGTTTTGATAGAGCAACGGATTGCTGGGCGATATGTGGTGCCGTCACTATGACATCGTCATCTTTGGTCGGGCTGGCGGATTAGCATTTTTTCCCGGGCTTGGTGCTTTCATACCGGGCTTGGCGGATCGGCCCGAATCCCGTTGTTACTCATTGCGCAGACTTCGGTGGAAGAGGATGTAGCGTCTCAATTTGGACATCCGGTTCAACCTCCGGGCGTGGTTAGCATTGTCATCTTGATTAACCCCCACAGAGTTGTTTTTAGCAACTTTGGGATTTTCACCATGATGCTCGAGTCTTCTCCGGATCAACATCCTGATGAGGGTCGAGGGTCTTACATGCCTTCTTACTTAAGCGAGCCTTGGTGCTACAACATCAAGGGTTAGAATATGATAAACCGAGCAAATGCAAAAACAAATGGAGTAATAGTGCTACCCAGCTGAAAGACTTTGAGAGGAGGCAGCCGAGTGGTTGATGAACCGCCCGGACAAGTTGGAAGAAGCACGATAATTCGGGTCGACGGATTGAGAGGACATCGGAAGAAACCTTTCAAGGATAACAGCTTTTCAGGAGAACAAGTCACCTGCAGACGACGTTTCCGGGTTGGTGTGTCGGCTAAACCGGACGGCGTAATTTGTTGACCGCTATGCCGTGGTCGTATCGGGCGTTCTTGAGTTCTTTGTCTTCAAAGAAAGTTTTGGATTCAAATGAGCACGAGAGTAGAGATTGTTTCACTTTCAGATTTGGCGGCCGAATTCTTTTTTAACCGGTACAAGATCGAGAATCGGAAGAAAGAAGGATTACCTCATCAGGATCTGCATGGCTGGCCTCGGCGTCATCTGGGAATTGTAATGGCTAATAAGATGAATGATAAAAAGGAGCAAAGTAAGTCAAGCTCTACCTCAAACATCTCGATTCTTCATCCTCCGTGATTCGGAAGACTGGCGGTTTTCCTCTTGCCACTTTCTTGGTGGTCTTGGTCTTTACACGAGGAACCCGGGCCGGTTTTGATTCGTTCCCAAAAGGAGCGGCATAGCTTTGAGAATTAATAAAGGGATTAATACAATCAATAGGGAATCAAAATCAAGAGAGCAATGAGTGGAGCCTTTACTGCAGGCGGTTTGTTGGAGATCGCGAGAATGGGGCCAACCCGGTTTTGGCTGCACGCTGAGATCGGTTCATCGAGCATTTTCTTCACTGTCTTCGGCAACTTCAAGCTCGATTATTGATAGCTTCGTGATGTCGTTGAGGTCTTTGACATTACCGGTATTCATGCATCAATCCGGGGCGGGCGGCTTAATGGCAAGATGCCCCAAGAAACCCGCAATGCGGACAAGCTCATCAATACCAGTTAAGCCATTGGGCCATTAGAGCGGAGCTTGATAATTTGGGGTGCAAAAGCTCTTCCGTTACTGCGGCGAAGTCAAGCGTGAAGGCAATGGGTGATTGTTGCTGCTTCTAAGGTGCAGGGCGATAACCCTAAGAAGGGATTTTCTCCGTTAGGAAGCAGTATTCGGCAATAGAACCAGGTTTGATTCAATCTTTCGGATGGCTATGATGTTTGGCGTGAGGAAAGTCCACTTCTTTCCTTTTTTGGATTGAAACGCCACCAAGTTCTGTGGTTAGGACCGTCTCAAAACTTCTGTACAGCGGTTCAAATGAAAGAAATCTCGGAATAACTCCACAATTGGTTCTTCTTGAAGATAGACTTCGCGAAGACTTGAAAAGTTGCATATATTGGACACGAGTTTGGACCAATATCTTGTGGATGGAGTTGGAAGCTTGCGAGGACATCCCGGAAAATTTTGATCGGGAAGCTGAATCCCGGTCTAAGTGTTGCATAAATACAATCACTTCTCCCTCTTGAGGTTCGGGAGGGCATTCGTAATCCGGAACACGCCAATGAAGGACACTTTTGGATGCTAAAGCGCCCGGTGGTGACATATCCATTGATTTGAGTCTCGGTAATCTTGGGTGGAACCCAATTGCGTGCGCAGAATTGTTTGGCCATTCGGAAGAAAACTGAAAGGAAAAGTAAAGGCCGGTTTACAGCTTAACGGGTTATGCATATTATTCAATGTTAAACCGGCAGATTGCCATTCAGTGTTCGGTTGCGGTTTAAGTGAGGACTAATGAGGTATGGAGGATTAGCTATCAAAAATTAAACCCATTTCTTAGGCGTATGGACAAAGCTGAAAAATCTGCTAAGTGTTGATGTAAACAGAGTTCACATATCGACGGAATTAATTTGGATCTACCAAAGATTCAAGAAGAAAATTTTCATGATCTATAAAGGCTTTAAATAGGGCAGAAAGTTTGTGGTCGTTATCAAGGGATTACGAACAAAAGGAAGATCTACTATGCTAGATCTGAATGCGGAAAGCAACTACCACACAAGATATATGCTAAGAGCTGAATTAAAGAAGCTATGGCAGAAGGCGAATACGAAGAAACTAGGGATGAACACCTATGAACGCCGATGAGAACAGAGCCCTAAGATACAGATCTAGGGGTATGAGGAAGAATCTTACCGGATCTTGAGGGATAGCGGAGGGACACCGAGAGGATCTACGGTACAACCAGGTTGATCTGGCTGGCCTTTGTTGATGCAAATAAGCGTTCGGAAGGTCGGCGACGGGCAGAGCTTTAGAGCCGGGGCATCGCGAGGAAGAAGAAACTGGAAGGGGAAGAAGAGAAAGGGCCCTCGAGGTCTATTTATAATAAGGTATGAGAGTAATTAGACAGCGAGAATCGAGGAGCCGAAAGCGGCAGATAAAGCATTGTTATGCGCTTCATTTCCGGGATAATATTAAATGAAGGGAATCTTGTTATTTCATTTTTATAGAGATGACGTCAAGATGATCTATTGCTGTGTCGAGAGGATAGACGTCATGGCGGTTTAACAAGATGGCGGTTTACGAGAAATGAAGGAAGATGTTCACGAGTTTTTTCTAAAGTGTTGAAGATTGACATGAACAAGTTCAAATCAATATGGGGCCTAATGTTGAGGATGTAACTCACGAGTGTAAACCGCCCGGAGGGCCGGTTCACCCTCGGCTATATTGAAGCCCACGAAGACTTCGAGAAGATGGCGCTTTACTATGAAACTTAGAGGCCCGGAGCCCAAAGGCGGATTAGGGCCCATAATGGTAAAAACCGCCATAGTCATGTAACTTGTGTTGTAAGATAAGGAAGGAGGTGACCGGGCCGAACACTTATGTAACGTAGTCGGCCTCGGGACTCTGAGTAGACCACCCCAAGGCGCCGCCAACCCATGTATATAAGGGGACGACGCGGCGGTTTTAAGGACAAACAACAACAACTTTCGAGGTCTAAGCGGTTGCCCTCGCTTCCCTAGTCATCGAGACCACATCAATCCCATCACAAACTAAACATAGGCTTTTACCTTCATCGAAGGGGCCGAACTAGTATAACTCTCATGTCTTTACATTCGCTAACTCCTCTAAAGTTAACGTGGCGATGGCTCCGTGACTAAGTCCTTTCATGAGGACATCCGCCGTGACAAAACCACTGACTATTAAAGAACTCGAGGTGGTCACGAGGCAGGGGCGCGCCTCCCCCACAGGCGTGTGCCCTACCCTCGTGAGCCCACCGTAAAGGCGGTTGATGCTCTTCTTTTTGCCGCAAGAAAGATAATATTCGGAAAAAAATCACGTAAAAGGTTTCAGGCCAATCGGAGTTACGGATCTCCATATATACGCGAAACATTGAAGCGGAGCCGAGCAGGAATGTAACGCAGAGAACGGCAGCGAGCAGTAGAGATAGATCCGATCTCGGAGGGGCTCTCGCCCTCCCAAGCCATGGGAGCCAAGGACCAGAGGAGAAACCCTTTCTCCCATCTAAGGAGGAGGTCAAGGAAGAAGAAGAAGAAGGGGCCCCTCTCCCCTTGCTTCCGGTGATGTGAGCGCAGCTGGGGGCCATCATCATCACCGCTGATCTTCACCAACACCACCGTCATCTTCACCAACATCTCCATCACCTTCCCCCCTCTATCTACAGCGGTCCACTCTCCCGTTACAACCCGCCCCATGTACCCTCTCTACGTGAACATGGTGCTTTATGCTTCATATTATTATCCAATGATGTGTTGCCATCCTATGATGTCTCGAGTAGATTTCTATTGTCCTATCGGTGATTGATGAATTGCTATGATTGGTTTGAGTTGCATATTTTATTGGTGCTGTCCTATTGTGCCCCTCCGTGTCGCTGCAAGAGCGTGAGGGGTTCCGCTGTAGAGGGTTTGCAATATGTTTATGATTTGCTTATGGTGGGTGGCGTGAGTGATGTAAGCATACCCGAGTAAGTAGGTTGTTTACGTATGGGATAAAGGGACTTGATACTTTAATGCTATGGTTGGGTTTTATCTTAATGAATCTTTAGTAGTTGCGGATGCTTGCTAGAGTTCCAATCATAAGTGCATATGATCCAAGTAGAGAAAGTATGTTAGCTTATGCCTCTCCCTCAAATAGAATTGCAATAACGATTATCGGTCTAGTAACATAGTCAGGTTGCCTAGGGACAATTCCACAACTCCTACCACCACTTTTCCACACTCGCCATATTTACTTTAGTTGTGTCTTTACCTTAGCAGCCCCTAGTTTTATTTTCTTGTTCTTTACTTTCTTGCAAGCCTACCCAAAAACTCCTACAAAGTACTTCTAGTTTCATACTTGTTCTAGGTAAAGTAAGCGTTAAGCGTAAATGTAGAGTTGTATCGGTGGTCGATAGAACTTGAGGGAATATTTGTTCTACCTTTAGCTCCTCGTTGGGTTCGACACTCTTACTTATCGAAAAGCTATTGCGATCCCCTATACTTGTGGGTTATCAATGCACCAAGCAATATTTTTTGGCGTTCACTCTCCTAATACTTGGAGTTTGACAATTGGTTTACGCCGTTTGATACTCGAATGAATATAGGCACTTCTTGTCAACATAAATGCCTTGATAGCCCTTTCGTAAAGGGTCTCATGATTCTTAGCCGTTTGGATATAATCCAACGCTATTACTCCGGAGTTTCTTGATTTTCTGACAGATTTCAATCTTCTTCTTATGTGCTTTGTGGATTTCATGTTGTCCTTTGAACTCTTAGCCTTGACAATTGGTTAACGCCGGTTGATACTCGAATGAATATAGGCACTTCTTGTCAACATCGATGCTTGTCTGAGTGAACTTTGGAGTACATAGCAAAGAACATAAGTACACTGTCCATTTGATCATTTTGTGCAGTTCTACTGAAATCACCCGATGTAATGATTTTGCATGCGAGTTCAACTCCAAATTACTCCTCGAAATCGGCAAATAGTAGCACAATACCAAATTACCAATACATATGATGATGCACAATAATCAGGATAAAGACCGGTACCAACATGTGTCGTAGCATATCAATTACTATTTCCTTTGACTGGAGGCGAGATAAGCCAAGAGCGGCGGCAAAGAAAGGAAGAAAGCATCTTGCGGAGTTTAACGTTGATAGCAAAGGATGGAAGTTGTCGAGGCAATGAAGCACCCAAAGTTTTTGTGCAGTTCCACCAAAATCGAGCATCCCTGTTGGCACATATATTGAGAGAGTGAGATTACTGTAATAGTGGGACTAGTTTATGAAACATACACTAACAAATAGAAGCACCCTCATTGTCTTAATGGGTAAAGTTAGCAGCATAGTAGTCTTGCTTAAAGAGAGGTATTAGTTTACTTAATCAGTGCCAATTAGCTCAACTCAACACTCAAAGCATTGCCATTTATCATAGGTTGCAAAACTTTAACGTGCAAAGATAAAGGAGTTTCTCATGACAAGAGATGTACGATACAAAAAAGAGATGACAACAAACTAATATGGATGAAGGCCTTGGCCCGTACCAACCAGAGAAAAAAAGCTTATTCATGTAGTCCCATAAGAGATGATAAAGCACTCACTGGAATCACACAATAGTATATATTTTTGTGCACTTCAAATGTATGGTTGAAATCACTCTTGTTTAGCAGTGCTGAGATTATATCGAAAGATTATCAAGAACTTCCACCTGAGTTAAAGCACTAGCTGGGATACAATTCATTGTATTGTCTTGTGTAGTTCCATTTAATGTATGATTGGCACAACATGATCCCTGTTTGCACAAGTAGGAACAAGGTGAAACCTTCATTAGGTTAGTGAGAAAGGATAGTGCTCGTGGGAGCGACACCTGTGGGATCACAAGAATCCCTACTACGGTTAGCGGGCGCTGGGTCGTGAGAAGAGTGGATCAAGCGAGATAGTACAGCTTTGTTTATCCAGGTTCGGGCGCGAGGATGCGTAAAAACCCTACTCCTGCTTTGGTGGATGTATATTCCTGTTCTTGAGCTAGCTCTGGGGCATTAGAAGCTCCAAGAAAGCCGAATCCTTCTCACAGTCGCCTCGGGCCTCCTTTTTATAGAAAAAGGGTCACCAGTGGCACACAAGAGATGGAAAGTACGATGCGAGGTTATCCCTCGCATTACATGACAAGGCTTAGGTGTCCTTGCTTTATCGGGGACGGGAGAAACCTGTCTGTCTCGGCCGATGCTCTTTCTTCAATGTCGACATCGCTCGCCGCCGATGATACTGTGATGCCATGTAGGTAGGCAGGGCAATTTGAGGTGGCGCAGCCGATGGTGGGTCTTCACGAAGATCGCATGCCGCCACGCGCAAGTACCTACTTGACTGGTTGGGTCGGCAGCATGCTGGACACGATGGTGGAGGTTTAGTCGGCGTGGGCCTGTTGGTGGCCCTGCGGATGTCCTTGGCAAGGGCCTTGCCGGGGCCCCGGCAAGGGTCTTGCCGAGGCGCCTGCTGTCATCCCCGGCAAGGCGCTTGCCGGGGGTCTCGTGGTCTTCCACGGCTGGTATCTCGGCCAAAGGTCGTCGTCTTCTTAGTGCGTGTCTCGATCTTGAATGTCTTCACAAAGATACGCATGTCACCACGGGATGTCTCCTCAATCCTTGCCCCTTGGGGGCGGTGGACTCAAGGGTAATTTGCTCAGTAGGCGTGGGGGCCGAGTCGCCGCGGCAAGGGTCTTGCGGGTTGCCAAAGCTATCTCGGCAAGGATCTTGCCTGGGAGTCCGGCTGCCCCTTTTGCTCTTCGTGGTCTTGGCCTTGGCGTCGTCCCTAGTTCCCTTGAGCTTGGTCTCACTCCTGGCTCACCTCCCTTGCCTTGCTTGGTGTGGTGGTGCCCGTGGCTCAGGATCTGCTCATGCACTGATTATAGGGGTACAAAAAGTGTACTCCTCTTTTGGTACACCGGCAGGGAGCCCTCGAACTGGGCCACACATAAGCGCCATAGCGTTGTTGGGCTAGAGCCCAAAATGGTCTTGTGAGCAGGCGTGAGGCGGTTTTTACAGCGGTAAGATTTTTAGCGTTGCGCTTCCGACTCCAGCGGCGTGGCGGTGATAGGAAAGGTGCGTGTGGCGATGGGGCGACATCGTGGGGTTGGTCTGCGCGCATGCGTCACGTCGTAGTAAAGGGGCGTTTTGCGCCTTCCCCATAAATGGAGGGAGGCGTGGAGGCGCGGCCCATTTACTGAATGGGGCCGAGGCGCGGTCCTCAAGGCGTCCACTCCCCACGATCACGGGGTGGGGAGAGGTCGCCTCACCCGTCCCCTCGGTTCTGCATGTCCGCCACGTGTCTCCCATGCGCTTGGGGTGGCAAACGACGGAGGCGGGAAACCGGGCCGTCGCTGGTTGGGGCAGCGGGTCGGTCCTGGCTCCCTGCGCCTTCCGTGTTTTGATTGGCCGAGCGGGGCGGCCGAGCCCCAACCCTGGTCCTTTATAACGAGCGGGAGGGGGGGATGGCGTCCCACACTCTTCCATCTCCTTCCTCCTTCAACCGCCTCCTCTCTTCCATTCGTCTGTGGAGAGAAATCCCGATCCTTCAGCGGTGGCGGCGCGAGGTCGCCGCTCGACAACGCGTCCCTCCTTCTCCTGTGCCTGCGGTGGCAGGGCCGGCCACGAGGGGAATGGGGAGGGGGAGGCTGTGGGCGAGGCCGGGGCGCTCGGGGAAGAGGAGGACGGGGTGGCGCGCCGGCCTCGCCTCATGACTGACTCCTCCTCCAATGGAGGGCCATGTTAGGATGACCCTTGTGAGTTCTTCGTCAGGCTGCTGAGCCGGCCGTGCCGTCGCCTTATCTCCGACTCCATTTGCTTGGGGAGATGGGCTGGATCCATGGAGTCGTGCGGCTGCATCATGCTTGTTGCCACATGAGGCCGCAGGATCGATGGGCACGCGGGTCCGCGTCGACTTCCCCGCTCCTCACATGATGTATCTTCGTCGGGGATGGAAGATGTTTGCTCATATCCACAGCTTGACGGAGGGGCTCACTCTCTATTTTAAGCTGATGGAGGGTGGCCTTCTCTCTGTCAAGGTCTTCAGGCACTTTGGGACTCGTACAAGGTGCTTTGTGTGGAGAGCTCTTGATAGTGAAGACTCCTCCTCGGGCGGGAGTAGCGAGGGAGGATAGCGGCAGCGACGACGAGGGCGGTAGGCGGCGGGATGGCCAGGTCCCACTAGGTGCTGGGTGCCACTGTCTGCGGCACCGGCGACCCCATCATCCGTGTCGCCGGCTCCTTGAACTTCAAAGTGCGTCTCCTTGGTAATTTGGCGTTGGGAGGCTGCGAGAAGAGGAAGAGGGTGGGCGGCAAGGCCGTCAAGTCGAATCTGTGGCACCGATGCGCCGGCGATGTCTTGGCGTCCTGCCGCCCGCCTCGTCTTGCCTGCTTCAGTCACCGCCATCACCATCCAGCCTTTGGGCGGCCACCAAGATGTTCTCTCTGCGTCTTACTGCCACCCATAGCTCGCCTAGGTGCTCCTTTTGCCCTTCTCGCCTCCTTGACCTGCCTCGTGAGGAGAGGGACAAGAAAGGGATTCTGGTACCTTATCTCTTTAGTTTGTAAGCCTTCGGGCCTTTGTTGAATTTAAAACTTGTAATCCCTTCATTCATGTTTTTCATTCCCTATGGACTGTATCTGAGTGGAATGTTTTTAATGAAAAAGGGATGCTTGCCGGGTCATTTGTTTGCGGGTGGAACCCACGACAAGGAGTAAATCCTTGATATCTCTAAGATAAACACTTTCTCGCCCGGCAACAGGCCTTGCCGTCTCCCCACTTCGCTCGACCTTTCTCACGCCTTTGGCGGAGGCAGGGATGAGGCGGGTTCGAGCTTCTTGTTTCATCCTTTCGCTCGCGACTCGACAAACTTGGTCCCGAGGCGAGCCCTAGGACCTAGAGTTAGGGGAGCACGGTAGTTTAAGGAAAAACAAGGTTTCACATACCTTAGTCGATAATGGAATGCATGATAAGGGATGAAGAACTTATCTGAAGCTGCAGCCCCCGGCAACCCTGGTTTGCTGTGGGTGAATCTTTGCTCTCGCAGCCCCACTTAATCTTGGCTTCTTTGGGGCCTAGATGCTCGTCTGTTCCTTTTTTTCCTCCCCAAGTGGTTCCGGCAAGGATATCTGTGTGTCCTGTGAACCAAAGAAGACAAAAGAAAGACAAAGAGACGCACACTCGACCTCTAAGCTAGGGGTTAGTCGCAGCTAAGCACTATCAACCCTAACCAAGGATGAGACTAGAAGCCTAGCATGCATGCTATAACTTAGGGCGCCAGCGCTTCATTTATTTATGCTCAGGGTCTGCGCCTGGCTTTGTACAAAGGGTTACATGCGTCATCGGCAAGGCTCGTACAGAAGGTGGCTTGCCAGGGGACCCGGCAAGCCGCGCCTCACGGGTAAAACTTGCGAAGATGCTCAATGTTCCAGAATAACTCACTAGAATGGCATCTTGATCTCGAAGCGGACTACGCTGGCACAGTGACTGTATTACTGATAAGGGCCTTCCCACTTTGGCGTCAACTTGTTGGAATTCTTGGCGATTGAGCGTGTCAAGAACAAGGTCGCCTTCCTCAAAGCTTCGAGCGTGAACCTTGCGGCTATGGTAGCGGCGCAAGGCTACTGGTAGCGCCATGTTGCTCTCAATGGCCTTTAAGGCGATCTTCCTCAAGGAGCGTTGCGTCATCTTGTCGCAATTGCTCTTGCTCAAGCTTCGTTATAAGCGAGTACTCAAGGTGACCCGTATATGAGTTCCGTGGGGAGAAGCATACGCCTATGCGAGGAGCAAAAGGTGTCGGCGGTGGCTTGATTTGGTGTCGTTACGATTGACCAAAGAACCGGCAATTCATCAATCCGATGTCTTCCACTCTTGTGCAGTCTGTCAAAGGTCTTTGTCCTCGGGCCTCGCGATGCTTCATCATTTGCCCTCTCGACTTGACCATTGCTTCGTGGGTGAGCAGCAGGCCAAGCAGACCTTCTTGCCGAGGTCTTGAATATATTGCATGAAGGTGTGGCTTGTGAACTGCGTGCCGTTGTCGGTGATGACCCTATTGGGTACACCAAAGCGGCACACCGATCCTTTGAAGAACTTGACGGCTGACTGTGTTGTGACCTTCCTCACTGCTTCCACTTCTGGCCACTTTGTGAACTTGTCAATTGCAATGTACAAGTACTCAAAGCCCCCGACAGCGCGGGGGAAGGGGCCCAGTATGTCGAGCCCCCAGACCGAGAAGGGCCAGGAGAGGAATGGTTTGAAGGGCTTGAGCTGGCTGATGAAGCTTCTTTGAATGGAACTGATACGCTTCACACCTGGTGACTAGTGTCGTTGCATCTCGGAGGCGGTGGGCGAAGTAGCCTTGCCGAAATGCTTTGCCGGCAAGGGCCCTCGACCCTATGTGGGATCCACATATGCCTCCATGTATCTCCGCCAACAGCCCCAGTCCTTCCTCTCGAGGGATACACTTCAATTTCACACCGTTCGGCCTCTTTACATACAGGGCGTCATTGTGAACCGGGTACATAGTAGAGCGACGGGCTACTTTCCGCTTCTTCCCGCTCCTTAGGAAGTTCCCCTGCTTGGAGGAATCGGACGGTACGCTGTGCTGCCACGCTGGAGCACAGGGGCTCGGCACGGCGAGGACTAAAGGCATTTCCTCCGCTATAGGAGCTGACTATCTCCACGGCAAGAACTTGATGCTCCGTCGGAGCTAGCCGTCCTATGGCGGGCTCAGTGTCTCTGGCAACATCCTTGCCGGCGGCTTCGGGGAGCTCGGCGGGAAAGTACTTGCCGGGCCCTGATTTTCTCCTCTTGTTCTGCTCTGTTGATGGATCAACGGATGGCTGAGTTAGCTTGAAGCACAAAGGTACTGGTTCCACAGGTAGCTTGAGGGCAGCGTTTTGTACAGTGTCGGCCATGTCATTCTCCACTCGGGAGCGTATTACGCGTATACCGTCAAGCGCCCTTCCAGCTTTCTCACTTCATCGACGTAGGCCTTCATCAACGGGCTCTGGTAATCCTTGTTGACTTGCTTGACGACAAGTTGCGAGTCGCCTCTGACGACGAGTTTCTTGATTCCGAGGTCCGCCGCGATCCTAAGACCGGCAAGCAGCCCTTCCTACTCAGCCGTATTCTTTGTTGACACCTCCCTGGGGAAGTGCATCTGGATCACGTACTTGAGGTGCTCTCCGGTGGGCGTGACAAGCAGTACGCCAGCCCCGGCGCCCTGTAACGAGAAAGCTCCATCAAAGTACATGATCCAGTCGCAACTTGCCTCCTTGCCGGGGAGAGCAGTCTCTTGGGCTTCTTCGTCAGGCGTCGCGGTCCATTCTGCAACAAACTCCGCCAGGACTCGGCTTTGAATCGTCGAGGTACTCTCAAACTTGAGGCCAAAGCTGGACAGTTCCAGCGCCCACTCTACGATTCTTCCCGTTGCGTCTGGATTGTGCAATATCCATTCTGAGAGGGAGGCGAGTGGCAGCAGTGATTTCGATGCGCTACCGAAGTAGTGACGCAGCTTCCTCGAGGCTATAAGAGGGCGAAGAAGCAGTTTACCTGCCGGAGTACCATGATCTAGCCCCCTGCAGGAGGGAACTAACAAACTAGACCGGGTGCTGCATCATTTTCTTCTTCGGCGGCACTCCAACTGGCTGTGTCGTCTCTGCATCGGTGGCATCTGGCTCTGTCGCTGCCATTACCTCGTCATCAATTTCTCTCTGGCCACTAGTGCGGCGCTGACCACCTGGTTCGTTGCCGCCAAGTATAGCAACAACGGTTCCCGTGGCCTAGGCGCAACTAGTATTGGCGCGGAGGAGAGGTACCTCTTCAAATCTTGCAATGCTGCTTCGGCTTCTGGTGTCCACTCCATCGGGCCCGCCTTTTTCAAAATCTTGAAAAAGGGAAGGGCGCGCTCGGCGGACGTGGAACTGAACCTGCTCATGGCGCCAACGCAACCAGCAAGCGGACGCACATCCTTGACTCGCTTGGGTGCTTCAATCTGCTCTATAGCTTTGATCTTGTCCGGATTGGCCTCTATCCTGTCATGACACAAAGAACCCGAGAAGCTTGGCCGGACGGGGCCTTGAAGGCAGCACTTCTCAGGGTTCAGCTTGAGATTGATCTTGCGTAGGTTTGCAAATGTTTCTTGTAAATCCGGTATGAGGGTTGCCCTGTTCTTGGTTTTGACCACTATATCATCCATATAAGCTTCCATATTTCTATGGAGCTGGGGTTCAAAACCAATCTGGACCGCCCTTGCAAACATTGAACCAGCACTCTTCAACCCGAAAGGCATCCGTATGAAACAATACGTACCACATGGGGTGATGAATGCCGTTTTCTCTTCGTCTTCTCTTGTCATGAAGATCTGGTGGTAGCCGGAGTAGGCATCAAGGAATGACAACAGATCACACCCAGCCGTGGAGTCAACAATCTGGTCGATGCGCGGCAACGGGAAGGGGTCTTTGGGACAAGCCTTATTGATATCTGTGTAATCAATACACAGCCTCCACTTCCCATTTGCATTGCGCACTACCACCGGATTGGCCAACCACGTTGGATGGAGCACTCCTCTTACCAGACCCGCTGCTTCCAGTTTCCGGATCTCCTCTGTGATGAACTCTTGTCATTCCAAGGCTTGCTTTCTGACCTTCTGCTTGATGGGCTGCGCGCGAGGACATACAACAGGTGGTGCTCAATCACCTCCCTAGGCACGCCCGGGGATGTCGAATGCTTGCCATGCAAACACATCGACATTCGCCCTTGAGGGAAGGTAGCGGCGCGTCTTCCTATTTGTCGTCAAGGTGGAGCTTATGGTAAAAGCCCCTCCCGTGCCGTCCCCCTTGACAGAAAACTTCTTGGTTCCCGGCGGTGTGGCCCTGGACTTCTTGTTTCTGTCGGTGGAGCTCTCTGGCACGTCCTCGACGGGAGCGCCACACTCCAAAGAGGTGCGCTTGCCGAAGTGGGTGCCTGAGGTCTCACCGGTCTTCTTCTTTTTCCTTCCCGGGGCTCCAGCGGCAGGAGCAAGCGCCTTAGCAGTGGCGGCTGCTGCAACTGCTTGTTGGTAGAGTTGGTCGGCGCAACTTAGCGCATCCTTCTTGTCGATGGGGCGGTGATGATGCGTCCACGAGCCCCGGCATCTTCGGGTGTTGTAGGTGTAATGTTACGCCGTCATGAACTTGGCCAACGGTATTTGGCGGCCAAGGATCCCATTGTAAGGCAAGGGATCTTGGCAACAGCGTTGAACACAATCCTTTTGTCCTGTAGTTCAGATCACTCCCAAAAAGTCACAGGCAACGTGACCTTTCCCTTTGGTTGACTTCTTCCGGGTTGACCCCAAAAGCGTGCCGTCTCTTGAGGTCTTCATCAGGAATCTGCAGTTTCTCGATCACGGCAGGCGAGATTAAGTTCAGACCGGCCCCACCATCGACTAGCATCTTTGTCACCTTGAGGTTGTGTATTGTTGGTGAAACCAACAATGGCAAGCACCCGACTGCAGTAGTGCGATCAGGGTGATCCTCGGGGTCAAAAATGATAGGTGTGCTGGACCACCAATGACCTTTGGGCATCAAATGACGGCTCTGCGGCTGTAATCTCACGCGCCCACTATTTAAAATTTGGCGGTGAGAGGTATGCAGCGAGGCGCCGCCATCGACGCACATGGCCTCCGTAGCTTTCTAAAATTCTTGGTCACCAGACTCATCGTCTTCTTCGCGATTATCGTCTTCTGGCTTTTTGTCACGGCCCGGCGGAGCCTCTCCTTTATTTATCTTTGCCGCGATGGCCCTCTGGCCGTCATGCTTCTTGCCAAACCCATCAGCACCGTCACAGCCTTTCTCCTTGTCCCGCCTCTCATATTCAGCCCTCGCTTCTCGACCAAGGAGCTCAACCTGTCGGCAGTTCTGGAGATCATTGCCTTTGGTGCGATGGATCTTGCAGTATTGCTTGTCGTAGTTTCCTGGCTTCTCGGCAGCCGCCAAGGCCCGGCATGCGACACATCCAGCAATTTCCTTGCCGGGGTCATCTACCTTGGTTTTTTTGGCGGAGCCGGCGTCGTCAGATCCCTCGACGGCAAGCACGGCTTTACCTTTGCACTTCCTGTTGTAGCGCCGGCCTTTCTTCATCGGGGCGACAGTATCTTCATCTGAGGAGTCGGTTTCCACGCCGGCATCTTCGCCGGGGTACTTCCTTCCCTCTTCAGCTCGGGCACCTCGATCGGCAAGAACATAGAGTTACGCCCACATCTTTCACCTTGTTCATTGCCGGCTCTTGGCGCATCTTGCGATTACGCCGCGTTCACGATGGAACGCGCTGATGATGGCGGCAGGGTGAACATCAGGGATATTGTACTGTACCCGGCTGAACCTCTGTATATACTTGCGCAGACTCTCGCCTCCCTTCTGGGGAATGACGTGCAGGTCGCTTGCTTGGCCATGGGCTTGGTGACCTCCAGTAAAGGCGCCCACAAACTCATGGCACAAATCCGACCAGGAGGAAATAGAGTCTACCGGCAAGTGCATCAACCACGACATGGCGTTGGGTTTAAGAGCCAATGGAAAGTAATTCAAGCACCTTATCATGAGCTCCGGCAGCTTTCGCCAGCGATGGTGTAGATCTTGAGGAACTCAGACGGGTGGGTCTTGCCGTTGTACTTTTCGCCAACGTCAGGTTTGAAGGTTCGGTGAGTGGTCCACTGGAACTGCCGCAGCTCACGGGTAAAAGCCAGACAGCCTACCTCGTAAGGTAGGCCTCCAGGGCTCTCCGGGGCCGGGTGGTTCGCATGAGGCCACGCCGCTGGTTCGGCAGGTGGCGCGCTCCGCGCCGGCGCTCGATAGTGGTTCGAGCGTCTTCATGGACTCGTTCCCGAAGAACTTGGCGCTGGTCACAGTGGGTCCATGGGTCAGACGACGCTATGGCGATGTCGTCGCCCGTGACGTCGCGATGAGCCGACGTCGCGGTACCGGATGGGGAAGAGGTGAATGCACCATGGTCGCGGCGCCGCCGGCTTTTCCACCACTGGTGCGCGGGACTCCATCGGAACATCGACCTGGGGGCCCCACCGGACTTGGTTCGTCTTTGTTGGCCACCGCAACAAGGCTTCGGATAGTGTCTCTCCATTCGTCGAGTTTCCCCGTAGTGGGAGGAAAGTCGAGGAGCAACTGCGCACGCGCCAGGGCCTCTGCTGGCGTCGGTGGCAGCGGAACCTGCACGGATCGCGACGCGCTTCGACTTCTGACCACGTCAGAAGGAGCTCTATCATGACCCCGCTGCGCATGCCGTTTCACCAGCTTCGGGCGGCGGGCAGGTCTTCTACGTCCGGGAGTGGCGCTGGGGCTCTTCCCGGCGACGCCCGGGATCTTCGGCGTGATTACGCCCGTTGCCGCCAACGCTGCACAGGAGGAGCGCTTGTTGGCGCGTGGGAGTCTTGGAGGCCCTTGTGTCGCCTTGGTGGGGCGGCGATGACCTTGAAGGCCCGCTCCACCGCGGAGGGCCTGGCTCGCTTTGATTTGGCGATGTGTGGCCCGTTACGAGCAAGACAAACACGCCGCCTCCCAAACTCCGGCATTTGGGATGGTGTTGGTGTTAGCAGGCGCCGGGTCCTTTCTGCGACCGGTCCGGCTGCTCGCCGCGTCGGACGGGCTGTTCGCTTCCCGGCCAACCGCCACCGTCATCTTCTTCTTGGGCGCCATGGGGATGAAGAAGCGCCGAACTAACTGCTAAAGCCGATTCTCACAACTGCGCCCCCTACCTGGTGCGCCAAAGATGTTGGTGGGAACGACACCTATGGGATCACAAGAATCCCTACAACGGTTAGCAGGGCGCGGGGTCGTGAGAAGAGCGGAATAGGGCAGATAGTACACAGTTTGTTTATCCAGGTTCGGGCCGCGAGGATGCGTAAAACCCTACTCCTACTTTGGTGGATGTATATTCCTGTTCTTGAGCTAGCTCTAGGGCATTAGGAGCTCCAAAAAAGCCGAATCCTTCTCTTGGTCGCCTCGGGCCTCCTTTTATAGAAAAAGGGGTCGCCACAGTGGCACACAAGAGATGGAAAGAATGCAGTGATGCGAGGTTATCCCTCGCATTACATGACAAAGCGCATTTAATGCGTCTTGCTTAGGTGTCCTTGCTTTATCGGGGCGGGGAGAAACTTGTCTCGTCCGTCGCCGCTCCTTCTTGTAATACACGCCATCGCACAGCGGTGATGCCTATGATGCCATGTAGGTAGGTAGGCAGCTGAGGTGGCGCGATGGTGTGTCTTCACGAAGATTGCATGCCGCCACGCAGGTGCACCTTGACTGGTTGGGTCGGCAACTGCATGCGTACGATGGTGGAGGTTTAGTCGGCGTGGGCCTGATGGTGGCCCTCCGGATGTCCTTGGCAAGGGCCTTGCCGGGGGCCCGGCAAGGGTCTTGCCAGGCGCCTGTTGTCATCCCCAGCAAGGCGCTTGCCGGGGGTCTCGTGGTCTTCCCTAGCTGGTATCTCGCCAAAGGTCGTCGTCTTCTTAGTGCATATCTGATCTTGAATGTCTTCACAAAGATCTGCATGTCACCACGGGGATGTCTCCCGAATCCTTGCCCCTTGGGGGCAGTGGACTCAAGGGTAATTTGCTCCGTAGGCATGGGGCGAGTCGCCGCGGCAAGGGTCTTGCCGGGGTTGCCAAAGCTGTCTCCCGGCAAGGATCTTGCCGGGGGAGTCCGCTTCGTCCCTTTTGCTCTTCGTGGTCTTGGCCTTGGCGTCGTCCTAGTTCCCTTGAGCTTTGGTCTTACCCTGGCTCACCTCCCTTGCCTTGCTTGGTGTGGTGGTGCCCGTGGCTCGAGCTGCCTGCGATTATAGGGGTACAAAAAAGTGTACCCCTCTTTTTGTACACCGACAGATAGGAAGACATTAGCATATTACTCAACCAGTAGCATCAAATTCATGATGGACAATACGGCAAACATTGCCTCATTGAACCAATGGCAATAAATTGACATGCAAAACAATAGCACTATATGTCATGACACTAATAATATTCCCTCCCTGCTCCACCACATGATTCACCTCCATAGACAAACATACACACGTACATGATTCAGCATAGGGTCCTACTAAAGATTTGTTTAACTCCAACGGGAAAATTAGGCAGTAATAAATTAGTGGTACTTAAGTACTCCTAATTAATTAAGTGAGACAGCAGAAGTGGAAGGGCTCCCTGCAGGATCATCTCACATGTAAGGTAGTCATTACCGGAGCCCTTGAATGGCCTCGACTGAGGCCTCTGGCTTCAGGAAGATCGCCTTGGCCTTTATTTATTCTTCTTCTTCTTCCTCTTCATGCTCTGTTTCTCTTTCTCCTCACCAGTTGGTGAAACCAAGTACATGATTGGCCTTCTAATTCAGAATTGGTTTTGTCAGTGAGGGAGTACAAGTGTACTAGTAAAAAAACAGCATTATTTTCTCATGGCAGTAGGAAAATAGAGATGAACACATGCATTAAATATCATTCTTACCTAAAGGAAGGTTATGGCGCCAATATGGATGATGAGGATTGGAACACAGATCTCCCTTTGTGTAGTTCCACCAAAATGAACCAACTGTTCCATTCTGACATTCCAGTTAAACAACACAAATGTCACTTCTTTTAAGAAGAGTTTTGTGCAGTGCACCAAAAGGTCACAACAGCAACCAGGTGAATTGGATATCCCTGTTTGCACAAAAAGGCACAGAGGAAACAGTCAGAGTCTCAACCTATGTGTGGTACGTGAGGTGAGGACAAGAGTAGTCAACATGCGGTTGAATAAACAAATAGCATCTCATACAGCCAAGCATGCTACTCTAAAAACAAATCTGTACATTTAGTAGTCCATCCGAACACATTCTCTTGAGAGTTTCCTCCGGTTCTTTGTTCCATAGTTTTATACCTACATTCCTTTCCTATTCCTCTATTTTCATCAAGACCTATGTTTTCTGCCCCTTTATTCCGAACGGAGCCTAAATATTTGGTATAAGGGCATGGGACAGTGGGTGCACCAGCAGTCCAGCACCATGTATGTAAGCAGGGGCATAAAGTGGTGATTCATAGTTTGTTGCCCCGAGAAACAAACATCCAAGAAACATATCTGGGTTGGTCCCATTTTTGTTCACTCTAGCCACCTACTCCTATGTGTGGATAGCAAATCTAGTCCTGATCATACCACCGTACAGCGTTACCCTGTATTTCCCTTTTTCGACCAAGAGACCGGTTGGATGACGGTATGTACTACTTTCACCCCTTTCCTTCCTGTTTGTACCAAGTCCGATGTACATACTAAATTCCCCCACCCATACTTTATTTCTTGTTTGAACCAAGTAGTACAAGATTCGACTCCATGAAGTAGCTTTACCTCTAACAATAGAAGAAAAAATAATATGTAACGTTGGACCATCCGATCGAGAGGGGCTGAGAGGTAGAAAATGATGCACATGCAGCGATGTAGCGAGCTGGGGAAGTAGAGCTAAGGCGGTATCGAACGAAGATATACCTAAAGGTCGTCGGGATGTGGATAGGTGGGCGGCGGGAGGCCGGATCCGCCCACGTGCAACGCAGAAGGATCGGAGGACCTCCCACGCCGGCCGCCGTAGATAACGGTGCGGCAAGGCGGTGGGTCTCCTCCCTCATTGTGGACGGCCAAACGCTGCCCTCCTCCCCTTCACGGTGGAGGGATCGTCCGGATCTGTAACCAGCGGTGAGGATAGAAAGCCGGTGTTTTTGAAGGAGAAAAAGGCAGTGTTACTACCCCTATCTTGTTTAGATTTGGAGAGGATGAGAGTGTGTGAATAGAGCAACCCTAGCAAGCAAGCGCGGAGGCTCGGCCTATATACGTAGTGAGCAACCATAGCAAGCAACCCTAGCAAGCAAGCAACCCCTATCTTCATCAACTCGTACAAGACCGAGAAATTTGATTACTACAACTCCCTCTCCCTCATGGTGAGCTCGGGTGCCTTTGCACACTGCCTTTGGCTGCATGATAGGAGGGCCAACCACTGTTGGGCCCACCTGTCATAGACGCATAAGCGAGCAAGCGATAAGTAGAACTGCTACACGCTATCCCTCCCGCACGAGGTGGACGGACATGCAGCAGTGTATTCGATACCGTAGAAGTAGGAATAACATCATTGTTCGTCTTCTCTAAGAGGCGAAGAGTCAAGCGCAACCCGAACGTGGTAGTTGCGAACGCTCGCGTGGTGCGGTTCCTTGGTGTACTAGCCAGGCTCTTGCATGAGACAAAATTGCTATTGTTTAACAATTAAACTCCATTATCCATTGGTTGATACTCATTCTACATAGGTCCACGCGCTTAGCACTGTTTCCTCCTGGGGTCACCAATGTTTATTTGCTAATTAATAGCATTGCATGCAATGAACTAGCCATTGCAAGTCATTAAAAGCATGCACACCTCTCATCTCTTATTGGTTGATATGTAAAGAAAAAAGAAACAAGGTAGAAGTTAATGCACCGCGCCAAGTGTTTTGGGACTACGTATTTGGTTTTCATAAGATGACTTACACACCTAGACGGATGGAGTAGTATAGCCCTGTAAACCGGAAAGGACTATTTGCCTTTCTAGAGATTTCAACAAGTGACTAGACTGCACCGTGTGCAGTACTCCCTCCCTTCCGGTTTATAGGGCTCAAATCTCAAATCTCATGAACCAAGGCATTTTGCGATTGGAGAAATGTATCTCATACTTTACAAAACTACCCTAATTAAACTCATGCATTAATTGCGTATTTCTCTCGTTTTCCTTTCCGCCTTGGTCGCGGTGCACAATATTGAGCACTCCTACTCCCTCCTTTCTGGTTTATAGGGCTTATCTCAAAATCTTAGTTTTTCATTTTATAAGGCTCAATTTGGTTGTTCCCCATCACAAGTTCAGATTCAAGGTGCATTAAATAATTGCATGCAGTGTATTAAGAAAATTGACCAATGCATGTACTTTATGCATGCATGCATTGCAATTAATACATTGGTAAACACTAATTTTTGAAGAAAACAAGAGCATTAGTTGGGTGCTTTTTGCAAATTACAAAAAGGATTCCACCACTCACCATCTACCTTGGTTTGGGAAATTTTTGAATTGAGCCATATAAACCGGAAAGGAGGGAGTATATGACTAGCCGCTCTATCTACATGTGGGACATTTCAAAGCATCCGGGCCCGCGTGCCATCCACCAAATCACAACACGGTGCTACAGTCGAGACTCACCTGTCACCCCGGTGTGGCCGTCATGACCCGTCATATCACAAAACCCACACCTTTACCAGCAGTTGTAAGGTGGCCTCCAAGTTGGATTGGACGAAGCAACCATCATTTCACTGGACGCTTGTTCAAGCCCTTTCTTCCCTTTCTTGAAGAAAACCTCACTCCAGGCTACTCACTTCTGTCATTTTTCTTCTGTACCGACGAAGGAAAGGTGGGCGAATCAGTTATGCTACTATATTTTCATTCCAAGAATCTTCTTTTTGCGAAGCACCGACCGATTCTCACATCCTATTATTTTCCCGTTTTCATTGCGATTGTGGTTTCCTTTCGATTGCTTTTTGTTTGTCAGTTCATTGATGGATCACGAGCACTAGGCAAAGAGTTGCCGGCAGACAACCCACTGGAGACAGCGATCTCGAAGCAAGCACCGACCAACGAAGTTGACCATGTTGGCGGGCCAACCCATGGAGACTAAGAACTCCAAGAAACAAGCACCGCCCAATAGTTGAGGACGTTGGCGGACGAACTCCTCAAAGAAAGTTGGAAGAACAGCAAGGGCCCCACCGTGCCTACCCCAGGAACTCTGATTGCCACCTATGTGAGGCTCAAGACCGAGTTTGAGGAGATAGTCGAAGTTGAGAAGCAGTATTCCCCTGGCAAGGTGATGGCCCCCATCGAGGACGAGGAGATGGCCCCCGGAGGGATGAGATCCCTCGGTGAGCTACACAAGGTAAAAAATAATGGCTTATTACCATAGTTGTGGTTTTTGATTATTTGCAATGTGCTTGCTAATATGTTAGGGTTGTGCAGGTGTCGGTGGACGTCCTTGATGATTCCGATGTCGTGGCCCGTCCTGTTGGCATCGCCCCGGAGAGCGATTTCGATGCCGCTGTCCATCCTGTGGACATCGCCCGGAGATCGATTCCGATGTCGCGATCGATCCTGCGGACATCGCCCGTAAAATCAATTCCCATGATGTTGTCCATCTTTGTGGTCATTGCAGAGAGATCGATGACAAGAAATAGTTGGTCGCGCTAAATCTTTAGTGTAGTTTGCATTGCCACATGTTTAATTACCGAGCGATGCGTGTTATCAAACCATCTTAGGGCTAGTGCCTTTGTCTTATGTGGGTGGATCTTGCTACTTTTGTTTGATAGTGAATCATGCGAACCCTCTCCGAGTTATGGAAACAGATGTATCCTCACCAGCTTTTGATGTAATACATGGCATGCTTAGATGTAAGTTTGAATTTTTTATCATATCAGCAGGGCTTGTTTGATGATTCTTGGTGTTAGTAGGCTAGCTATTGTGCGAGCTATAGTACTTGCAAAACACTCACCGAAGAGAAACGTTGGGGCTGATGAGCTCGTGGTACGCTTATACTTATCCCTCGTTGATCGAACAATAGCCCTAGCTCCTAAAATTGTAGGCTTAGCGATCTATCAGACAATAGTCGACATACATTCAGGCCTCATTTGGTTCATAGGGTAGGAAAATCATAGAAAAAGTACAGAGAACGTGCAACACAAAATCATAGCAGTACAGAGACGTACTCCCTCCGTTCCAAAATAGATGACCTAGGCGGGCTAGTTTGGCCTAGTGGGTTTCAGTGATATGGCGTGGTATAGTGCCGTCCAGTCTTCGCATGTGGTAGCGATTATTGCGGCGTATGATAAGTTTTTCTTGAAGAAGCGGAATTCAACAAAGTCATGATGGTTCCTTCGTCCGAACAACTTACGATTGGGAAAGGTCGGGCTGCGATATGACCGGGGTAGACCAGGATAATTTTGTGCATGGCAGGTGGACCCGGATGGTCGACGTCCCACATGTCGGCGAATGAAAGTATTCTTTCCGATATAGAGGACGAGCAACGAGTATTCATTGTTTGTTTTGATGAAAGCTATTGTCTCCTTTATTACGACGGAGGAGTGTGAAACACGGCAGCCAGTGAACTTGGCATGTGCACCACTCCCTCCTTCCTCATGTAATGCCCAGGTTCTGACTTTTTCTCACTTTGTCTCTCTATCTATTTCCTCTCAAATGTTTTTTACCTTTCTTTTTTTAAAGACAAATTGTTTTTTATGCCTTTTTTAGAATTATTTTTATACCTAGGAGCATGTGTAGAGGCGGGCTCTTGCAGAGCCCACTCCTTGACTTTGTCAATGCCTCTCTCTCCTCCACATAAGGAGTACTACTTGCTATGCATGCATGCGGCGGGCATTTGGCGTCTTGAGGGGCAGGCGGTGAGAGCGGGCTCCGGAAGCGGTCCGGACTCTAGCATAATTTTGGTTTTTACAGTATTTCTTTCTCCATTGACAGGTAGGCCCGCGTAGATAGATAAAGAACACGAGCTGATGAGGCGCATGCGGACTGTTTGACTGGTCAACTAGACAAATACGGAGCTATACGTTGAGCCAGTGACCATATAATCACCACATCTCGTATACAATGATCAAAGTGAGCTACCAAGACAAGTTCGATGACCGCCAATGCATTTTACTCGGTAATAAATGACCAGGATTGAAGGGGAATCCAAATTTGCTTTGTCTTCTGTCCTTGAGCTCTTGACAAACCAATGCACTATATGGTTGTCCGGCCACTCCACCCCAGAGCTCTCACCAAGCGTCGTTCATGCCACCGCGCCGCACACTAACCGAGGGAGCGATGGCATCCCGCCGTGCTGAGTTCCTCGCCGCCCACGACCGCACACAAAATGGTAGGGAAGCGATGGCATCCCGCCGTGCCGAGTTCATCGCCGCTCGCGACCTCACAACTATGTGGGAGGAATTTGAAGATGCCAAGGCCGAATGGGCGGTAGAGCAAGAGGCGGCCAAAGCCGCATAGAGGGAGCGGAAAAGTCAGAAAGCACTCAAGAAAAGAGAGGCCCGCCGCCAAGAAGAAAGAAAAGGACGCCTTCCGCTGGAGAGTTTGGTGGAGATCCAAGCACGATGGGGTGTCGCCGACAAAGCCGAGAAGGAGAACGACGGCGTCTGGCCAGCATGTGAGAAGTAGTAGTACTAGTAGTTAGTGTGTTTGTGTGTGTGTGTGTCTGAGTACGAGCATGTACCAGTACTACTAGTTACTACTGTAGTTTTTAGAGCAAATTACCGATTACATTAGCCTAGACTAAATGGAAAAATTCCTATCCTAAGCATCAAATGGCATCTCTTTCTCTATAGGAATTGAGATGCATGTCATCTCACTTCCTATGATTTTCATATTCCTATCCTATGAGCGAAAGGAGGCCTTTGTTGTAGTAACTCATGGCTAGCGATGCTTCTTTGATGCAGTGGTTTCCTTCAAGAAGCGGAATTCAACGAAGTCATGATGGTTCCTTCATCCAAGTAACTTCAAAGTGGGAAGTGGGCCTATGATTTGACGGCTCATTAGTCATTGTTACTGCGGCGCGACGACTTGGGTGACTCCCTTGGAGTTCTGCGTGCATGGCAAGTGGACCAGGATGGTCGACGTCCCACATGTTGGCGAACGGAGTATTAGTATTCTTTCCGATATCGAGGTATAGTATCACTGCTGATTGGTTCGCAAAAAAATAGTATCACTGCCAATTTATAATTATTTTTTATTTCTGATGAATGCTAGCGTTTCAACTCTTACGACGAAGGGTGCCAAACACGACGCGTCTTGGATGTCCCTGCGTCGTGAAAGGAGTGGGACATGAACAACGTGGTAGAGCCCAGCGTAAAAAAATAGCGTGGTAGAGCGTCTCCACTTCTTCCACTTCTGGGTCGGAAACCACACGTAGTAGTACTTAGTGGTATGAACGATACAGAGTGCGACCTGGAGACAAAGACACGTTTTCCGCCAAAAAAAATGGAGACAAAGACACGTCTAGTTGGAAGGTCTCAGGGCATACACGTAAACAAATATAAAAGTTAATATGTTCCTCCAACTAATATAGTAGTAGTAGAGTACTTAGGCACGTACTTCATAACATCACCGTGCATTGCACGTACAACATTTAGTGGTAGTACGTAGTAAGAGACAAATGCCGCCCAAGAGTTCCCTTCTCGACCTACTTTTGGGTGTTTGGTAGAGTGTATGGAGGGTGCATGAGTCCACACTAGTTTAGCACAAATACACTAGAAGCATGCATGAAGAGAGCATGCATGAAGAGGGGTGTTGAGTTGAGCATGCACGAAGAGGGAACAACTATCTTTGAGACAAGAACGCCATGACCAAACACACCCTATATGCCATGCATGTTCATACGATTTGTGCCTTTCTACTTCACTTCTGGCGCTACATTACTCGGGTTAAATACGTCCACTCCACGGGTACATGTTCGTCTCGTAGTTCCAAATTCCCCACGTGTTCTTCATATAGATGGAGCGATCCTTGCATAACACGTGCACCTTGATGCTAGATGTCTCGTGTGTGTTGGCAAAAGGATGAACAAATCTCACATAAAAAATAGAGTGGAAGAACATAGATTCAGACGACCAAGAAGGAGCAAGGAACCTCGTGGTGGGCGATACGCACTCATAATATTTAATATTATTCAGTGATATAAAATTAACCAATCATCTCCACAGAGGAATTTGGAAGAGTACGAAACCACGGCAGCCAAGTGTAGTTACATCATACTAGTACATGGCTAACCCACGCTTATCACCATATTTCTTGGCTTCCGTGCAACACCTATATCTAGTAATCCAATGACTGTATCGCTTCTCCCTCCTCGTCTCTATCAAAGTGCGGCGGGCTGGCGTTTCTGCCGTCTATTGAGGTCGGTTAACTATCACATGTTAGCGACATGCCAAGAGCATTCTAAAAAATTCCTTTCACGTTCCGTTTTCAAAAAGAAAAAAATCCTTTCACGTACGAATTTGCTTGTATGCTTTGAGCAACTTGCATGTCCTATCTTGCTCTGTTTGATACTCTAACTTAGCTAGAGGTTAGACTAACTCATGGCTAACCACGAACTAACTTTAGCCAAAGAGGTGTTTGGGTGACAGGTTAGATTGACAATAAATGCACTTCATGGAGAGAGAAAAGTGATTTTTCGATTGGTCCCAATGAGAACTATCTCTAGTTAGCACCTCTTGGGTGGGATAGTTTTTTTGGTGGGTTCGGTGCAACTTGCTCCAATTTAAACCCTCATGCTTGGATAGTTTAGGGCTATTTGAGCCCCAACTAGCTCAAACTAACTCTAACCCATGGATCCAAATAGGGCCTATGGCGATCTCGTCTGGAGGCGATCGCGTGCATCGGAAGCGGCGCTCTCTCGGCCGTCGCGCCACTTCAAAGCCGGCGCGGTGAGAGGTTGCCTCCGCTCTGGCCGGGCATTAATGCGACAGCGGCGCTCGAGGCGGCGCTAAAAAGTTTCACGCTGGAAGCCTGCTGGCAAGGGAGTATAGGTTTTGAACCGTTTCAGGTGTAGTGCTGGTAGTTTGCAAAACTACTCAATTATTGCACTCGGTTTCCTAGCAAATTGTGGTAAAAAAGGTTACTCCACAGCCCGCTTCCCTTCTCCTTCCTCTTCCAACGCCCGCGCACATCCACGGGAAGCGACCGGTCAACCCTTATATAGGAGTGCTAGCACAAAAAGATGCATGCATGGCCACTAAAATTTCCATATTAAAGCGCCGCTCCGGCAGGAGTATGGCGTCTGTTGTTACCTTCGCCGCCCATGGCTACCGGGCAACGGCGACCAGAGAAGAGGCGGCGGGAGGGGAATGAATGCAGCTACTGTTTGGGTTCGCCTTCCGGCTTAAATAAATGCGCAGCATCACGTGTACCCGCGGGTGCAAAAATTGTAACATATGTGTCTTCTTAAGTGGGCGTCACGTAACTGGTGTGTGTGTGAGAGAGATTCTGAGAGACAGAGTGCGTGTGTGCGACTCTACTCTTCGGACATGTACTCAACCTTTTGCATCGGGATATAAGTATAATGGTATTTACTTTAGCTAGTGATTTACGTGGCCATGTTAACGTGGTTGTGTCAAAAAATGTCACTTCCTGCTCGTGATTTGCGTTATATAATTACAAGCAAGATTCTCGTGCATTGCACGGAACATCAATATGTGTTTTTTATAGAACATCTGTTGTGATTGACCCATGTAGGAGTAATCCCATGTGTAAAAACTAATGATATCTCGAGAATTTTATCGGAAAACTGGTATCTCGAGAATGTCATTGAAAAAATGAAAGATGAGAGATAAGGCGAGGAGTGGAGCGTGGTGGTGACTGGTAGTCGGAATGGGTGGAGGCATGGGGATGGATTTGCGCCCGGCGGTATGGCCACCATGCATGCTAGATTGTTCGAGACGTATTCCTTTTTAATTGCTGAGCAATGAGGTTGCGGAGATAATGATGTGGAGAGAGGTGCGGGTATCTTTTGTAAAATTATCATAGTTTGCTTTCTATCCTCAGATATAGATCATACGGTCTGTATTACAAGATGGCAGGCACACCATCACCACCAACTCGTTTTTTATAAGGGTACAGATGATAAGTTTGTTGACTACTAAAGTAGAGCAGAATTTGTCCATGTTATGCAAGTAAATAAAGCTGATTGTTCATCATACGGGTAAGGTTGGATGAAGGGTGGTAGGAACAAATGCTGCGCCTAGAGCATGTGTGTGTGAGTTTGAGTGTTAGTGTGTGTGTGTGTGGGGTGTGTGTGTGTGTGTGTGTGTGTGTGTGTGTGTGTGTGTGTGTGTGTGTGAGAGAGAGAGAGAGAGATGTAGTCTTAGTTTGTGTGAGAGAGAGAGAGAGGGAGGGAGATGGAGTCTTAGCGTGTGTGGGGGGGCGTGAGTGTGTGTGTGTGTGTTTGTGTGTGTGTGAGAGAGAGAGAGAGAGAGATGGAGTCTTAGTGTGTGTGTGTGTGTGGGGGGGGGGTGCATGTGTGTGTGTGTGTGTCTCGGGGTCCTCTGTGGCGGGTGTAGTTTAAGTGTGCATGGCTTCATCATAGAGAGGTGATGTGTATGGCAGAGGCCACCAACGATGGGGTGCGAGAGAGAAAGTGCCCGTAGAGAGGGAAGAGAAGGTGTGTGCGCGTGAGAGGAGACGACTTCGAGAGAACGTGTTTGTTCGAGAGACATCGAGGAAGACTACTATATATTGATGGTGCATGTAGGCGGGAATTAAACTAATGGATGGTCTTATTGGTTTCAGGGATATAGGGGAAGAGTGAGAGGCGGCGGGGTGGGGGGGGGGGTAGCTAGAAGGAGATTGTTAAGTGTGAGTGTGTGTTTTACCCATCCAGGCGGAAGTTATGTGCACAAAGAGGAGAACAATTCGATGTGGCGTTAGGATTGAGGGTAATTAACTACGTATGGAGACATAGAGACCTTGAGCGTGCATGTGTGAGAGGTATACATGTATACGTGGGATGTGTGTGTGTGTGTGTGCTGCATGATCGAGATAAAAGAAATAAGACATAAGTCATAAGATCAACGACATGGGAGAGACGGATCGGTATGACAATATGCATGCATGTGAGAATGCATGGAAGAAGTCCCGACAATTGAGCATGTGTTTTTGTCTTTAAGAGATAGTGGCGTGGGCTGGAGCATGCATCTATGGCAAGCAGAGGGAGTGAGGTATAGCGATTGTGCAAAGAGACCAACCTATAAATGCATATGTATGGAGAGACATATATAGTGTGGGTGATAGGAAGCAAGACTCCGTATGAGAAAGAAATGTTGATGGAGAAACTACAGATAGATACAGAGATGGAGATGCTAGCTAGAGGGACATCCTCTAGTTTGGGTGTTGGAGATGACCGTCGGGTGGTTCAAAGGGTGAAGTTATATATGTGTGTGAGAGGGCACTTGACTGCATGTAGAGAGAAACATATGTAGTGTGCGTGATAGGAATCAAGAGTGAGGGCGAGAAAGAAGGTTTATGGAGAAACAGATAAATAGAAAGATAAAGATGCTAGCTAGTGTGCGTTAGAGATAGGAGTATAGTGGATCAGAAGGCTGGGTTATGTGTGTGGGTGTGAGAGAGATATAGAGAGGGTGCGTGTGAGTATCATACAAACAGATATCAGAGAGAAATGAGATCCAGAGAGACGGAGTTTTGTGTCTGCGAGAGAGAAAGATATTTCACAATGAGAGTGATAGCTAGAGAGACATATGAGGGAACACAAGATATCTCTAGGGAGAGAGGGTGTGTGTGAGCGACATACAAGAGAACAATGGAGAAATATGAGACCCTGGGAGATAGAGTTTGTGTTTGTGTGTGAGAAAGAGATATTGAAGAGGAAGAGTCATAGGTTCTCATATCTAAGGAGCGAAAGACATCTCTGTATGAGGGGTGTGCGAGTGGCACACATGGGAATAGTAGAGAGAAATGAGACCCGGGAGACAAAGTTTTGTGTTTGTGTGAGAGAAAGAGATTCCACATGGAGAATCATAGTTAGAGACACATAGCAGGGAGCGAGATATACTTAGAGAGAGATAGAGTGATGAAGGTCGAGGGAGATAGTACCATCGGTGTGTTATGAAGATAAAAGATCATTGTCGACATACGGGTAGCACGAGAGATACGAGAGGCGATGAACAGCGTATAGGTCCAGAGAGATAGTCCTATATAAGCATGAGTGATAGCTATATGAGATGAATATCTGGATTAAAAGGGATTCAAATATTTAAACTGGAGATCACGACATCGATAATATCATAACACAAATTGGTGTATCAAACATGCATATTCATTTGAATTTGGGCTGCGTGTAATGTTATATAGTTTATCAATATTGGTGATCCATAGATTCTTCAATTACAAGCGATTGCATGGTTTATATGCAATTAATGTCTAAACGGGATTACACTATATGTTGCGTGTGTGAAAACACATTATACATGTTTGAGAAGTAAAAAAACCTGCATGAAACACACATTAATTGGAGACAGTTTGCGAGGAATGCATACATTGGATTTCAACATAAAGTGGTTTCAAATATTTGAAAATCCAAATTAATGGATACAACCTTATGAATCTGAGATCATGCCATTTGCAAACCATATTTATGTATAAATGGTGTTGTGCTTTTGAAAGTATATATAAAAAAATGCTGTATATAGAATGTAATTCCAATTGAAAATGGATCCCGCCTAAAAAAATAGAATACAAACGGGATTCGAATTGAGTTGGCACGGTAAACGTGCACTCTGCAAAATTTGAACGAAGCGGGGAAAGTCGCAGTAACCGCAGAAAACCAAAATCGGCGAGATGGAAATCACTACTGCCTATCCCTGCCACGCAAAGCCTATATGCTGGATTTCTATAGGTTTCGATAGGGGTAGGTTTGTAATTTCACCCAAACGTGACGTAACCGCCTCTCACCCGGATTCATACACGGTGGGCGCCAAAACACACGGTGTGTCCTCGCCCAAATCGACTCCTCCCGATTCATATTTATACACGGTGGGCGCCAAAACAAATTCTCATCGGCAAATATTCGGTGTATGTGAGATTACCGTCCTATCCCCAACCGACTAGTGTTCTTTGTGATGTAGTAGAAATTTGAAGCAGGGGGCTAGGTTTGTAAATTTCCTCGCATTTGAGACAAGCGCCACTGAATACATGGTTCCCCCTTCCTCTCTACCTCCCTTTTCCCTATTCGTACTCCATGGGCACCAAAACACCCTCTCCAACCCCACCCTCCTCCGTTCGCCACCCCATCCACCGCCGTCCTCCTCCACCATGCCGGAGCTGATACCCCGACGCCGCCGTCCATTACAAGAGATCGACCTCTCTCATCCACGGCTTCGGACCGGGATCCTTGCATCCCGTCCTCTCGCTTCATCCCCGCCGTCGTCCACCTTGCCGGCGCCGCTCCTACGACCGTCTCGTCCACCACGCCCCGCCGCCACCGTCTACCCTCCAAGATCTGCTTCCACGCCACCGACAGCCGTCGCCACCACAACACCGTCAAATTCTCAGCAGATGCGTACACGACGCCGCACCAGAGGCGGTACTCTTTCGTATCTACTCAACTTATTTATTGCAGCAAGAAAATAGATCGCCACTGCTTTACTCTGATTTCTTGTCTTGGTTACGAAGTTGCCTTTGTCCGGTTTGCACCTTCAGATCCACCATGGCATGCTCAACACCATACTCGCAATGCTCATGGTTTTCCCCTTTTATATTCCACACTAGTTAAATCACAGTAGACTAAATTTCAAAATTGGGCCAGTCGATTTTGAGCTCGCGGAGTTAGCGGTGCGATCGAAGGGCTCGGAGTGGGGGCGGTGGTTTTGGGGGTGGTGGTGGGGCCTCGTCGAACGAAGAAAACTTCGGCGGGTGGGGGCGGGGGTGGGGTTGGGGGTGGCGGAGGAACCTGGCGGTGGGGCGGTGGTTCGGCCGGGCCCGTCTGCAGTGTTCTATATGGGAAGCCTGATATGTTCCTTGTCGAAGGAAGGGCGAGGACATCTGCGATCTAACGGTGATAGAGCTGGCACATGCGTGATCGATAGGCTTTCAATTACTAGCGGCAATACAACACCGTAATTTCCAGCCAGTTCCACTTTCCAGATTTTATATATCCTGGTTATGGTGTACCCCTGTTATGTACACTATGATCTGCCTAGTTGCTGTGTGCTCTTGTTATCATGGTTTGGCAATAAACTCTCTATACAGTATATTATGAACCTATCATCTGCCAGCTATCCTTACTTACGGAGCCTATTTTTGTGTACTTGTGCGGATTATATAAATGCACGCACCATATTACAGCACACATGAGCTCTCTCATCGAGAATCGGTGATAGCACACAAGTGTTTACAGGGGCGCCCCTATATTAGAATATCATCTGCATTACAAAGATAATCTCACAACTATTTATGTTTTCATGGTTCTCAGATATCATATGCAATTAAAGTGAATATCATAATCAGCGCATCCGAAGAATATTGTGGAACACTGCAATGACTTACAAAATTGGCACCAAGGCATTGAGTGCCATTCTGGAAGCAATGAAACTCATACGCTCCCCACTTGTTGATTGTTGTTCAGAATAGCATTCTAATGACTATTCTATCCTCGAGGAGTCATAGGCGGATGGCCTGTACTGTTCTCCCATCAAGGGGACTGTTGTAATTTGGCAAGGTTTTATTGATTGCGTGTACCTTGCATATGTTCTCTTGCATTTCTTCTACTTTATTGCACCGCCATCTGCTTAGTTTACTCATCATATATGTCGAGATGCCATGCCCATCCATTATCAATACATATTCCATCTGTCATCGTACCATGTTTTTCCACTCAAATGCTTACATTAGTGTAGAATATATCCAATGCCAATGTTTTTATCAATTGTTCACTCCAAATTATCTGATCTGTATGAATGGTTACATTAGTGTAGAATATATCCAATGCCAATGTTTTTTTAGCTTTGCATTGTTCTTGTAAGTACATGTTGTCCTTTATTAGTGTACTTATAATGACAAGTAGGTGTTCATGTACCATCACTCTGCAGCTTATTTTCCTTTGCCCTCCATTTTCTACACATCGGATCTATATGTACTCTTACCATACGGTTGGTACTGAAGAAGTTTAGCTGTGCATTGCTCTTGGCTGTACCTTTTGCCTGTATTGCTGCACTTACATTTATAGCTACTTGGTTATGTAGCATCACTTTTCATATTATCTTAAATATTCTCCATTTTTTCGTATATTATCACATCTATATTTACTCTTAACAAAATGTAGAATAAAGGCAATGCTTTTGAAGAAGATTCTGTGGTAAACTTCTTGAATTGCCCCCCATCGGCATGGACAAGGCCTTTATAGAGCTGTCTTCACCAATAATGTAAGTTTGTCCATCTCAAGCCTTCAAACTTTGTTGTATATATTTGGTTAGGCATGACCGCATGTATGCTTACATTCTTCATACGTAATCCGGTGGTGTGGTGAACCTACCCACTACAAAGACAATGTCATATTCTGCAATGTCTTAACTATGAACAATGTCATATCATTCTACTATTATTTAAACCATCTCTTTATTTGCCAATCTGAAATGGTATAAATTGACAAAGACACTAACCATTGATACTTATGAGTTCTTGATACGTAATCCCTTGGTGTCGTGAAGCTGCCAACTCCTTCACAATGTCATTTCCTGCCATGTCTTGACCTGAACAATACAATATTGTGTTAATGCAAATTTAAACTGTGTCACTTTATTAAATCGGTAAGAAATGTGATGAATTGTCAAGACCTTGATACTTTTATGTGCAAAACCTGTCATATGTCTGCTAGTTTATCTTTCAGAGTGAGGAAGATATAAGTGTTGAACAAGCGCAGTCTCATCATCTTGCTCGGCTGCTTGCGCTGCAGCTCCCCAGCAGGACTAACCTTTCTTGAACTCTATTTAAGTGCTGACGGTTTTGTATATTATTTTGTCGGCGTATTTATTTGCACTGGTGGCGATCTTTCATGCCCAGTGTATGTAACTTGCTGTCTGCTGGTGCTTTATTATCATAGTGGCGAACTTTGATGCCCAGTGGATGTAATATGCCGTAATTTCTTTATTGTATAGTATAGGTTTTTTCTTATTCATGATGCTGCACTTATTTTACTGTATATATATCATGTCTTCGCAGTAAACCGGCCAAACCGTAAAATTACGGTACATAATCGGGCCGTCATACAATCACGATGTAGGTTGGGCACAAAGCGTGTCGATCAGCTCACGGGCGGCAAAGAGCGAAATGAACCCCGGCCCATGATTGTGCGAATCAAATCTCGGGCTTTTAACAGGCCGAAAAATTGTCTCGGTCCTTGTTTGGCCCAATCAGATATCGGCTGCGAGCAGGCCGGATGTAAACTGGGCCGTAGCTAGGCCCAACTATATGATGGGCTTTTAACAGGCTGAAATTAATATAGGGACGAAATGTTAAACAGGCCCTTAATAGGCCAAAACTAATATCAGGCCGAGTTACTAAGTGATCCTTTAGCAAGTGGGCCCAAAAGCATAGTGTCCAGTTGACGGGCCGAATCTGATATGGGCCATAATTGAGCCCAAAGCCTCTTAAAGGGCCGGACCTGATCTGGGCCGTAATTTGGCCCAGAACATGGTAGGCATTTAACAGGCCGGATATCATATGGGCCACTATTAGGCCCGGAGCGTGGCAGGCCATTAATGGACCGGATCAAATATGGGTCGGCATTTGGCCCAAAACATGGCAGGCGGTTAATGGGCCGGCCTACTAGGGTCCACAAAATCTTGTGGGCCTATAGCTGGGTCGGCCCATTAATGTCGGCGAAATCTCGTGGGCCTTTAGCTGGGTCGGCCCATTATGACCCGCAAGAATCTTGTGGGCTTTACCTGGGCCGGCCCATTATGGCACAAAAAAATCTTGTGGGCCTTTACCTGGGCTGGCCCATTATGGCCCGCAAAATCTTGTGGCCTTTAGCTGGGCCAGCCCCTTATGGTCCGCAAAATCTCATGGGCCTTTAGCTGGGCCGGCCCATTATGGTTCGCAAAATCTTGTGGGCCTTCAGTTGGGCCGGCCCATTTAAACTTGATGGGCCGGTCCACGTGTCAACATATCATAGGCGCGTCTCGCCCATTGGATGAGTTGACATGTGTCTCCTTTAGCCAATGATGATTTTACACGTGGAAAATCCCCATTGGTCGGGGCTGTTAACGGCTTATCGGATCCAAAGCCCGACCCGATAGCTTAACGGCATTCCGTTACGGTGGATGACACGTGTCGGTCACCCTTGACGAAAGCACTTCTGTGACGCGCGATTTATTGTCATGGAAGTGGACACTTCTGTGATGATAATTTTGGTAATGTCATGGAACACTTCTACGACAGCACAGGTATGACTATCTTGATTCTCTCATAAATTTGTCATGGATGTACATGCATGACAAAAAAAGCGACCTACTGTGACAAACACGTATCATCACGGAAGTGTATTTTTTTTGTAGTGCTACTACTCCCACCGATGGCCCAGGGTATCCCTCTACTCACCCACACCCCCTGTTATTCTGCGGCGACGGCAGCCTGACGCCGCAGCCGAACCAGTGAACCCTCGTACTCCTCACCGTGTGGGCATCCACTGCCGCGTCTTCCCCGGCTTCGCGTCGTCCCTTCCTAGGCCTCACCGTCGTCCACCGCCTTGGTGCTCTCGGTGCGGCGTGGTAAATGTGGTCAACGACCGACTTCCATCGGAAGAGTCTCAGACGATGGAGAATTTCTTTGGGTCCACGGCCACAGCCCAGTTTTTTTGTGATTTGCCAAGTAAGTCCCTTTGTCAGGCCTGTTGGGCTGCAAATCTTTCAAGACGAGGAGAGCTTCATTCGGCTGGCCTGTTGGGCTGCATAACCTCATAGTCAAAGGAATATGTATAAGTTTTGAAGAAAGCAATAGCAATAAAACTGAACGATCAACATGCTAAGCTAACACATGGGTCTTGTCCATCACATCATTCTCCTAATGATGTGATCCCGTTCATCAAGTGACAACACATGTCTATGGTCAAGAAACTTGACCATCTTTGCTTAACGAGCTAGTCTAGTAGAGGCATACTAGGGACACTTTGTTTTGTCTATGTATTCACACATGTATCAAGTTTCCGATTAATACCATTCTAGCATGAATAATAAATATTTATCATGATATAAGGAAATATTGCCTCTAGGGCATATTTCCTTCAATGTTGTGGTCTAAGACCTAAGGGTATGATGAATAATATCATAATGATCTAGCATATATCTATCGAGTAGCCCGGCCTCGTCTTATATAATGTACCAGAGGCCTAGGATAACAAGAGAGTCCTTGTCTTGATCACCAAGTCTTGTGGAATCTTCGAACTGGCCCATGAGTAAACGGCCATGGGGGTCCTCGGCCCAATCCAACTGATCGGGAGATGACATGGTGAGTACCCCCTAGTCCAGGACAACGTCAGGTGTTACAATCCCAATCCTCAAAGGAGAGAGGTCTTGAATCCTAGAAGGATCTTCCCATGAAGGGGTCTTGAATCCAGTTGGGGGATCTTCTCACATGGAGGTCTTGAACTCCATGAGAGTGGTAAGTGGATGAGTAGAGCTCTATCTCAAATGAGCTTTAACCTTTGTTAACCCTAGATGGAGGAGGGGATAATTTATTTACAGTGCCAGTACAAGTTGGGACGAAATGAAGGGGTACATAGGCCTTTGGTCCGGTCTCTCCGCACAGGTAGGTGCCAGATGTCCGGCGGCTCACGAAGAGGCAAATGTCTGGGGTTTCGGTCGGATGTTGGGGCTGGGCAGGCCCGATTCCTACTGCTCTATGGATACGCCGGCTCAGATACCTGGGGGGGGATGGACGTCCAGGCCTGATACGTCCCCAACGTATCTATAATTTATGAAGTATTCATGTTGTTATATTATCATTCTTGGATGTTTTACAATCATTTTATAGCAACTTTATAAAAAATTGGGACTAACCTATTGACATAGTGCCCAGTGCCAGTTGTTGTTTTTTGCTTGTTTTTTTACATCGCAGAAAATCAATACCAAACGGAGTCCAAACGCAGTGAAACTTTTTGGAGAATTTTAATGGACCATAAGACACAACTTGGGCCAAAGAAATACCAGAGTGCGCCCTGGTAGGTTGTGCCCACCTCGGTGGCCTCCCGCACTGCCTCTTCGCCCTATAAATTGCCAAATATACCAAAAACCCTCCGGGTAACCCTAGATCAGAAGTTCCGCCGCCACAAGCCTCTGTAGCCACGAAAAACCAATCTAGACCCTGTTCCGGCACCCTGCCAGAGGGGGAAATCATCACCGGTGGCCATCTTCATCATCCTGGTAGCCACCATGATGAGGAGGGAGTAGTCCACCCTCGGGGCTAAGGGTTTGTAACAGTAGGTGTGTGTTTAATCTCTCTCTCGTGTTCTTGATGGCACGATCTTGATGTATCGTGGGCTTTGTTAATATAGTTGGATCATATGGTGTTTCTCCCTCTCTATCTTGTTGTGATGAATTGAGTTTTCCTTTTGAGATTTTGTTCTTATCGGATTGGATATTTTTATAGATTTGAGAGCACTTGATATATGTCTTGCATATGAATACCCTGGTGAAAATGGGGTATTATATTGGTTCACTTGATATATGTTTTGGCACTCAACTCGCGGATTCCCGAGGTGACATTGGGGTAATCTATGCATAGGGGTTGATACACCTTCTCGTCTTTGTTTCTCCGGTAGAAATCTTGGGGCACTCTTTGAGGTTCTTTGTGTTGGATTGAGTATTATGAATCTGAAATTGTTTGATGCATATCGCATAATCAACTCATGAATACTCGCTGTCGGTGTACTAGAGTAGGGGTACCCTAGTATCCCGAACTCGCACGCAGACGATAGACCTCATGTAGGGCTGGCTTGGTGACCGCCAAGATCCTCAGCGGCTCCTTTGGAGCCATTCAAGAACAAAGTAATCAAGGCCCCGGCAAGAGGAGCTTGCCGGGAAGGCCACTCAAGGCACGAAGGAAACAAGACCCCGGCAAGAGGAGCTTGCCGGGAAGGCTTGGTGAGCGACAAGCTCCCGAGCGCGACAAGGACCTTGCCGCGGCAAGGCGCTTGCCGCGGCAGGTAACCTCTCTTCATCTCCTCTCCAGCTCATCCGCCAACGTGTCGCCATAGGGTTTTCCTAAACACGCGTGTCAATGGGCTGTGCAGCCAGCGGGGAGCGGCGATAAGCGGCGCTAACAAGCTACCATCGTGGCAAACGGAGGCGCACTTGACGGTCCCATTACCTGTTTCAGCGACCGAGACGGGCATTTATGACTCTTGTCCCTTGCCGTCGAGTTAGGTATAGATCATGTACCATAAAGCGGTGTACCAACCTCTGTTTTCCTATTTTACCCTTTTCTACTCGCCACTGGTGACCCCTTGTGCCTATAAAAGGAGGCCCAAGTGCAACGTAGAAAGGGTTCGGTTGGCTCGGTTTAGTTCATTCGACTCATTCGAGACCACACTCGGACTAGGTTTTGTAAGCCCTCATTGCTCCCTAGCAAGAACACAATAGAATCCACCAAGCAGCGGTAGGAGTATTATCTCTCGGAGAGCTCGGCTGGGTAAAATCTGCTCGTGTGCATCGCTTCGATCTGCTCTTTGTGCAATCTCCGCCCCCCTCCGAACCACAAGGGACCCGATCCCATAGGTGTTCGTGGGCCACGATCAGCTTCCCCGACACTCGCAGTGACATTGGAGTATCTAGGTGACATTAGAGTTGGTTAATGTGTATCATATGGTGTTATTTTAGTACGAACTCTTGGTTAGATCGATCGGAAAGAATAGCTTGGTGTTGTTTTAGTATGAACTCTAGGATAGATTGATCAGAAAGAATAGCTTTGAGGTGGTTCCGTACCCTACAAACAATTTTTCTTCTTATGTTCTCCGCTAGATAGGAACTTTGGAGTGATTCTTCATCGCACGTTGAGGGATGGTTATATGATCCAATTATATTAGCATTGTTGATAGATTGCACTAGCAAAAGTATGGATCCTAGGCCTCATTTTCAAGCATTGCAATACCATTTGTGCTCCGTTTTATCAATTGCTACCTTGCTGTTTTTTATTGTTCCTATCACAAAAATCAATATCTACTATCATTACTACACTTTTATTACCATCTCTTCACCAAACTAGTGCACCTATACAAATTACCATTGTATTTGGTGTGTTGGGGACACAAGAGACCTTTTTTTATTCGGTTGCAGGGTTGTTTGGGAGAGACCATCTTCATCCTACGCCTCCCAAAGATTGATAAATCTTAGGTCATCCACTTGAGGGAAAATTTCTACTGTCCTACAAAACTCCGTGCTTGGAGGCCCAACACGAGTCTACAAGACAAAGTTATGTAGTAGACATTAAGCTATTTTCTGGCGCCGCTTCCGGGGAGGTGAGCACATGAAGGTATGTCTTCAGATCTTGCAATTGAATCTTTTAGTTTCTTTTTTATCACTAGTTTGGTTCGTAAAAGAAAACTACAAAAAAAATGGAATTGAGGTGGCCTCATATTATTCGTCTTTATCATGTCTTTGTCTTTCTTGAAAATGATAGAACGGAAAATTGTGCTCAATTGATAGAAGAAGAATTCAATAAAATGTTTGACATAAATGATGAGCATGATTGCAACGTTGTTAGTATGAATTCTTTGAATTTTCATGATGCTAATGATATGCAAAGCCATAAGCTTGGGGATTCTATATTTGAAGAAGATGATATTTTTAGACCCCCAAGTTTTGATGAGAAACCTTATTATGATGATTTCATGCCTCCTATTTATGATGATTATATTGATTAAAGTGGATTTGGAGTGGTCATGACTTTATTTAGGGGTGAATCCACTATTTTGGAAGAGGTTCCAATTGACTATGATAACAAAGTTGCTGTCTATGATGATTATGGTGATGACATGTATGTTATATTGAATAATGATGACCATGAAACTTGTCATCATGATTTTAATTTTCAATCACATGATAGTTGTTTTGTTAAGTTTGCTCCCACTACTATTCATGAGAATAAATTTGCTTATGTGGAGAGTAATAAAAATTCTATGCATGTGGATCATGAAAATAATGCTTTATGTGATAGTTATATTGTTGAATTCATTCATCATGCTACTAAAAATTGTTATGAGAGAGGAACATATGCTTTTACATATTGAAATAATATCAAATTTCCTCTCTATGTGTTGAAAATCTTGAAGTTTTGCTTGTTTTTCCTTCCTATGCTAGTTGATTCTTGTTCCCATAAGTTATTTTCTCACAAAATCCCTATGCATAGGAAGTGGGTTAGGCTTAAATGTGCTTGTCATGTGATTCATGATGCTCTCTTTATGTTTCAATTATTATCTTTTATGCGAGCATCATTGAAATCATGCCTAGCTAAAAGGCATTAAAGAAAAGCGCTTGTTGGGAGACAAACCAACACTTTTACCTACTGTTTTTGTGTGTTCACATGATTAGTCTACTATAATAATCATGTTTTATATCTTTCATTTCAATAAAGTGACAAGTAAAGCCTTTGGGATAGTGTGGATGATAGTTGACCTGATTATGTGCAAAAACAGAAACTTTTGCGCTCAGTAACAGAATTTTTTAAATTCACTAGAGCGTCGAAAAACTCTTGATTTTTTACAGTTGTTTGATCTACAAATTTCCTACGCTTCCTACATTTTCAGAATTTTTGGAGTTACAGAACGATGACCTTAATTCATATCTTTATGTACTGTTCTGTTTTTGACAGATTCTGTTTTCAATGCATAGTTTGCTTGTTTTATGGTTTCCATGGCTTATATTGCTTAATATAAGTTGTAGAAATTGTAGGGTACATTAGGCATTGTGTGAGAACAATTATGAATCTTATCTTGACAGTACCAAAGTGAATGATTTATCTTTATCATGCTAACCCATCTCACGAAGTTCTGTTAAGTTTTGTGTGATTGAAGTTTTCAAGTTTTGGGTGAGATATCGATATGAGGAGAATAAGGAGTGACAAGAACATAAGCTTGGGGATGCCCAAGGCACCCCAAGGTAATATCTAAGGAATATCCAAGCAACTAAGCTTGGGGATGCCCTGGAAGGATCCCCTCTTTCGTCTCCGACATTACCGGTAACCTCACTTGGAGCTATATTTTTATTCATCACATGATATGTGTTTTGCATGGAGCGTCATTTTATTTTATTTTTATTTGCTTGCTTCTATTTATAATAATGTTTTGCATCTTTCATTTCAATAAAAATGTCAAGGATGGCCTTTACCATGCTTATTTTGCAAGTCTACATGTTGCTGTTTCAAAACAGAAAGTTTATCGTTGTTGCAAAAATTCTCGAGAAAAGTCAGAATGTGATAAAATGTTGAAAGTTTTTGCACAATAATATATGATAAATTTTCTACAGTGTGGTAAATTTTCAGAATAGTTGGAGTTAAAAATGTATTGATATTCTTGCATCTTTTACAGACTGTCCTATTTTGGCAAATTGCTGTTATGTTTGCGTATGTTTGCTTGTTTAATGATTCTATTTGAGGATATGACTATTAAATATGCAGAGGCATTTAGTATGCAATGTTAAATAATAATTTTAGTGATTTTCTATAGTAGGGAATGATAAAGTTTTTGCATTGATTTATACTAACTTATCTCACGAGTTCTTGTTGAGTTTTGTGTGGATGAAGTTTTTAAGAATTAGGGAAACCGTGATATGAGAGGAATTAAGGAGACACAAAATCTCAAGCTTGGGGATGCCCAAGGAATTCCAAGATAATATTTCAAGAAGTCTCAAGCATCTAAGCTCGGCGATGCCCGGTAGGCATCCCACCTTTTTTTCATCAACAATTATCGGTTAGTCTCGGTTGAGCCTAAGTTTTTGCTTCTTCACATGAGTTGTGCTATTCTTAGAATGTCATTTTGTTTGCTTGTTGTTTTAATAAAATTCTTAGATCTGAAAGTTTTTAAATAAAAGAGAGCCCTCAAATAGCTACCCATTTACTTAACTACTCATTTGATCTTCACTTATATCTTTTTCGAGTAGTTTGTCCTTTACTCACGTGCTTCACCCATACGCTATGAGTAAATTGTTGAATGAATTGAATATCATGAAGTTGAAATTATATGTTCATATCATGCCTAGTAGTAGCTTCACATTGGGTTTAGAAAGTGAAATCTTCTGAAGCTTGACAATCACAATATTGGTCATACAAGCAATTCATGAATGATTAGTATAAGGAAGAGAACTTTCACATGCAAATATATTATCTTGGACATCTTCTATGATTGTGAATACCCATTAATTATTTCAAACTTGAGCAAATTAGTTGAAGTTGGACAAGGAAGACAACGTAATGAGTTATGGTTGGGTATATTTGCATAGAAGTTATATTGTTATGGATCCTCCAACATGTGGTGTTATCTTTTGCTAGCCAAAAATTCGTACTAAGTAGAGATACTACTTGTGCATCCAAAAACCCTTAAAACCAGTTTCTTGCCATGAGTGTCCACCATACCTACCTATGGGTTGTATAAGATCCTTCAAGTAAGTTTTCATCGATGCATAAAGCAATAAAAATTGCTCCTAAATATGTTTGATCTTTTATTGTAAGGAAAAATTGAGTGTTGTACGAACTTGTGATGGCAAAGTAATAAAAGCGAAGGACTACATAATAAAGGTTGCTATCATAAGGGGCAATATAATGTGACGTTCCTTTGCATTAAGAGCTTGGGCATCCAAAAATAAAAAGCGCATGACAACCTCTGCTTCCCTCTGCGAAGGGCCTATCTTTTACTTTTCAGTATTTACTTTTATGTAAGAGTCAATAGATTGCATGCTCATTTCAACATTAATTATTCTCTAGTTGGCAAGCATCATGTGGTGGGAAAGATCTAGGCACATATGACTAGTCAAATATACACTACTAGGGAAAATCTTATACACAGCATCTTAGCAGTAGCGCTCGACAAAATCATGCGCTACTGCTACTTAGTAGTAGCGCATGTAAATAAACCGCGCTACTGCTATCATTTTAGGAGTAGTGCGTACTAGCAAAATGCACTGCTACTAAGTTTGAACTGGGCGCACAAGGCTAGCCCACTTAGCAGTAGCGTGTATCCGTACCCGGCGCTACTGCTATGCTCCATAGCAGTAGCGCTTTACACGAACCCTAGCTACTACTAACCCTACCTTATCCTCCCCACGAGCCCGACCCTCTCACTCACTCTCCCTCTCAGTCACTCTCTCCCGCACGCCTCGTCGTCCGCCGCCGCCGCCGTGTTGCTCCTCCACCGAGGTACTCCCTCCATCCCTCCTCCTCCCTCCTCCCTCCTCCCCTCCCTCCTCCTCCCACCACGCCCTCCTCCCTCCTCCTCCGGCTGCCCCTCCTCCATCCTCCTCCGGCCGTCCCCTCGTCCCTCCTCCCTCCTCTGCCGGTAGCGCTCCTCCCACCGCCCCCTCCCTCCTCCTCCTCCGGCCGCCCCCTCCCCCTCCTCTCTCCTCCCTTCTCCCACCCCTCCTACCTCCTCCGATCCCACCGGCCTCCTCCCCCTCCTCCTCTCTCATCCCTCCTCCTCCTCCCTCCTCCCTCCATCTCTATTTTTTTCTGTTTTTTACTGTAGTTTTTTACTATTGTATAGTGTAGCTTTTTTTACTGTTTTTAGTAAGTGTTTGATAGAATTAGTAAGAAAATTAATAGAACTAGTTTATTTTTAGTAAGAACTAGTTTATTTGTATTTATAGTAAGTGCTTAGTTGAACTAGTTGAATTAATAAAACTAGTCTAATTAAAATTTTACTATAGAACTAGTTTATTTTTAGTAAGAAAATTAATAGAACTAGTTTATTTTTAGGTGTATTAAATAGTATTTTAGGTTGATTCGTTTTTAAGTGGACATGTCATATTTTGAACATGTCACATTTGTTGTTATTTTTTTAGTTAAAGAAATTATTCCCGCATCGACGTTGATGATGCCTATCCCGCATCCTCGTAGTCGACTCGGCGGAGGACACCTGCTTGATCAGAGGGGCCATGTACGGGACTGGGCTCCGCCGGGCTGGTACTGGGAGGTGCTACCTTCTGGAGGGCGCAACTTGGTGAGGAGCCAGCCCGTCGTTGACCCGAACCTTCTTTGGTGGCGGTCGCGTGGGCCAGTGACGGTGCGGAGGCTTTCGTCCCCCGTGGAGGTGGTACGTCATGGTGTCAGCAAGGAGGACGAGCACGTTCGTCGCTACATGGTTGCATTGGAGGGCAGGTTCTCCAATACCTGGCAGGTTCTTCAGGGATCTCACTGGAGCTATGATCCTGTGATGGTTCCTTCTCTTTGGGTGTCCACCGCCCGCGCCAATACTCGTCGTTCGCTATGGTTTTAGCTGTATTAGTGATGATATATGTATGATACTATTCGAGATGTATTAATGATAATATTCGATGATGTACGGACGCAAGAGATGATTTAGTTTTGCTTATTGAATGCATGATAATTTGAATACTTATTTATTTTACGATTTGGTTTTGCTTATTGAATTCTCAAATTGGAGAAGTACTCCTATTTTGAATGCTCAAATTGGACCCCACTATGAAAGGCGTATGCATTTGATTAGTTGATAGCTCATAGGGTTCTTGTTTTTGCAGAAATCAAGGAGCCCCTCCATCATCCCCGCCATCGTCCCTATCACCGACCCCCTCCGACCTCGAGGTGAGACCAGCCAAATCTCCATGTCAATATGAGTCCTATAAGATATTTTGAAATGTTTTTGTTCGTATTTTCAACCATTGAAATGCAATGACCATCAAGTTTGAATGCTCATATGATGTAGATATAAACATGTATATCTTGTGTTGCTCAAATAGGATATGTGCTTGCCCAAGTGGCCGGCAATGTTTGCAGGTTAGACCTCCGAGTGGCCTATGTTTTGCCAGAGTGTTGATTAATTTCCGCTCCAGCAAATTTCAGGCACTCGATATGTCCTTTTTTCGCAAAGGTCATGCCTGATTTTTCCGTGAATTTTGGCATGACTTGTGCTAGAATATGTACAAAATATCGAGTGGCTTGGATTTTCTAGAAAGATAATTAAACGACATTTCGGGTTGACTTTAAGTCTGTCGAGGCTCCATACATGACCGTCAACAAATGAGTGAGGAAGAAAGTCTGCACCATATATGAGAGAAGAAGAATCCTGACTGTTGTCGTGGGGGTCGTTTTTCCTTCTTCTCCTTGTGCTAGACCATTGTTATGCACTAGGGGAAGGAGGAATATCGACCATCACCGATGGTCGAAAAATCAGTGAGGGAGTGTGTCCACCATATATGAGAGAGGACGAAGAATCCCGACTGTTGTCGTGGGGATCGTTTCTCCTTCTTCTCCTTGTGCTAGACCTTTGTTATGCACTACGGGAAGGAGGAGTAACGACCATCACCGATGATCGCAAATGTCAGAGAGGAATCAGTGAGGGAGAGTCTCACCATATATGAGAGGGCGAAGAATCCCGACTGTTGTCATGGGGGTCGCTTCTCCTTCGTTCCCGTGTGCTAGACATTTTGGTGTAATGCACTCGGAGACGAAGGGAGGAGTGGCCATCACTGACGGTCGAATATATACACCACGTGAGCTGAGAGTTTTCAAGAAAAGACTCGGCAGATCGATAGTCAACCCGCGATGAATAATAATGATCTAATTTAGTTTTTGTAGTACATATATTTAATTGTACAAGTTTAATCTTTGAATTATGAACATAGGAAATGTTGTCATCGGACGACGAAAGTCTCCCGGGGGAGTGCGACTGGTGCAACGACGACCGAGGTCTATGCGACAGACCTCACCTGGACGAAGGTCGGCGCTTCAGCATTAAGCTCCAGGAGACCTTCAATGTTGAAACGGTACGCAACAATGACAATTAATTTTTTTGTAATTAAGCACGACTTCAACTACTTCCACGTGTAATTTTTGTCTTTTACAATTCGACTAGCTTATCCCATGCCATGCAAGATGCTATGTCTTGGAGAGGATGGATTTTGAAGATCATAAAAGTACGGAAACAAAGAAAATTCACCTCAGGACCCATCATGGTATGGATTTTTGAAGTAAATCTGTACAATTCTGAGAGCGTAGCCCATTTTGGTTGCCCGAATTGGGAAGCACTTTGCAAGATGTATGATTTTCATGAGGATATGCTTGTCACCATGGATCTTGGTGATCTGACATCGCCCAAGACAATATGGACATTTGGGTCCTTGTTGATACGCTTCCAAGTCTACCGCTATGTGAGTTTCTCAAACATAGTTATTAAGTAATTTATATTGTTTATTTCAAAATAGTTGACAACTTATTTCCATTGATGACTTATTTTCATTCTTCAAAGAATGTGAGGAAGATGGAAGATGAACCTACTACACCGATGGCTCGTAATTAACTTATCAGGAGAAAAATCATCTGATCTCATTTATTACTGATCTTGAGAATTACAATATCTATTATCAAACTCCTCCACATTATGGTCAATACGTGCCACTAGTGCATGTGTTGAACTACGGTAACATCCATGGAGATGCCATGGTAAGATTTTTTACTATTACAATATCCCGCATCTTTTGCATAAATTCTTCTAAAACTGAACTACATTGCTAACTATGAAGTTATCACTATGTTTTTCAATAGAAAATCCCGAAGGATTGTGTGCCTCATCTGATGTTTCGGAAAGGTCGCCTTGATATTTTGAACATACAGACATGTCATCCTACGAATCACTCATGTCTATATCGGATTTCTAAAACTGATGAAGACATGACAATCAAAGATTGTAAAAAATGTATGGTCAATCGTAGGGAGCTACTTCGAAGCAACATCGTGCGAAGGGCAAGAATTGGAGACAGGATAATCTCCATTCTCCATAATGGAGAGTCAGGGCCTATCTTGTTTTATGCTATTTTACCTAAGAGAAGGTAGTAGGTCCTAGGTAGAATGTGTTATCATGTGGTACAATGTGTTAGAGTTAATGATGATGAGGAGGAGTTGTGATTATGACTAGTGACCAACTTGCTATATGATGTCTCATTGATGAAAATGATGATCATGAGGAGGTGTTATATGACAATGATGTATTATGATGATAAGTTGTTAATGATATGATGATGATGATATTTATTATATCATTGGGTGAAAGAACCGTGGATTAGTTTCAAGTGGATGCCCGTCCACTTGAAACTAGTCCACGGTTCTTTCAACCAGTGATGTAATAACTCATTATGATGTAAAAAAATCTCTAAATTGCTGGTGTGTGAAAACTTGTATAAAGGTGTATGAATACAACATGAAATAAAAAAGAAATATAATACGGAATAATAGTAGTAGCACAGGCTGAGAGAAGCACTACAAGTAATTACCAGTAGCGCCCTTTCCACGAAGCGCTACTACTAAGTGGACATAGCAGTAGTGCGGGTAAACACACGCTACTGCTAACCTTTAGCTGTAGCACCGTATCAGTAGCGCGGCCACCCGCGCTACTGATAAGCATTTAACCCACGCTACTTCTAGTCTTTTCCCTAGTAGTGATATTTGATCATGATTTATTATTGTTGAAAATTATCTATATGGTAAATGAGTTGGGAGGCGAAACATTAAGCCCCTATCTTTCACTGTGTTCGATGGATGCCATTTGTTCTAAGAATATGCTTTGAGTACTAGCAATCATGGAACACTATATGATGATTGAGTATGTGGAGCTCTTACTTAGACTCTGTTGAAAAAGTTGAATTGCAATTGTTTGGTGATTAAGAATATAGGTTGTTGAGTTTCAAGAGAATTCATTGTTTGAACCTTAACATGTGAATTGGTTGCTACTTTAACATGAGAAGTTCTATGAGAAATAATTGTTGTTATGATGCTAGGAAAAGTGATTGAAATTGTCATTGATCAAACCTATGCACTTTGCTAGCATACACACTTCATAAATTATTTCTTTTATCATTTACCTACACGAGGACGAGTAGGAATTAAGCTTGGGAATGCTGATACGTCTCCAACGATCTATAATTTATGAAGTATTCATGTTGTTATATTATCATTCTTGGATGTTTTACAATCATTTTATAGCAACTTCATATCATTTTTTTTGGACTAACCTACTGACATAGTGCCCAGTGCTAGTTGCTGTTTTTTGCTTTTTTTTACATCGCACAAAATCAATACCAAATTGACTCCAAAGGCAGTGAAACATTTTGGAGAATTTTTATGGACCAGAAGACATAACTTGGGCCAAAAAAGTACCAAAGGGGTGCCCCGAGGGGGCACAACCCACCTGGGCACGCCTGGGGGCCTAGGCATGCCCTGATGGGTTGTGCCCACCTCTGTGGCCTCCCGCACCGCCTCTTCGCCCTATAAATTGCCAAATATTCCAAAAACCCTCAGGGTAACCCTAGATCAGAAGTTCTGCTGCCGCAAGCCTCTGTAGCCACAAAAAACCAATCTAGACCCCGTTCTGGCACCCTGCCGGAGGGGGAAATCATCACCGGTGGCCATCTTTACCATCCCGGTGGCCACCATGACGAGGAGGGAGTAGTCCACCCTCGGGGCTGAGGGTTTGTACCAGTAGCTATGTGTTTAATCTCTCTCTCTTTCTCTATCTCTCTCTCTCTCTCTCTCTCTCTCTCTCTCTCGTGTTCTTGATGGCACGATCTTGATGTATCGCAGGCTTTATTAATATAGTTGGATCATATGGTGTTTCTCCCTCTCTATCTTTTGTGATGAATTGAGTTTTCCCTTTGAGATTTTGTTCTAATTGGATTGAATATTTTTATGGATTTGAGAGCATTTGATATATGTCTTGCATATGAATAGCCATGGTGACAATGGGGAATTATATTGATTCACTTGATATATGTTTTGGCACTCAACTTGCGGATTCCCGAGGTGACATTGGGGTAATCTATGCATAGGGGTCGATGCATGTTCTCGTCTTTGTTTCTCCAGTAGAAATCTTGGGGCACTCTTTGAGGTTCTTTGTGTTGGATTGAGTATTATGAATCTAAAATTGTTTGATGCATATCGCATGATCAACTCACGGATACTCACGGTGACATTGGAGTATCTAGGTGACATTGGAGTTGGTTGATGTGTATCATATGGTGTTATTTTAGTATGAACTCTTGGTTAGATCGATCGGAAAGAATAGCTTGGAGTTATTTTAGTACGACTCTAGGATAGATTGATCGAAAGAATAGCTTTGAGGTGGTTTCGTACCCTCCAAACAATTTCTTCTTATGTTCTCCGCTAGATAGGAACTTTGGAGTGATTCTTCATCGCACGTTGAGGGATGGTTATATGATCCAATTATATTAGCATTGTTGAGAGATTGCACTGGCGAAAGTACAGACCATAGGCCTCATTCTCAAGCATTGCAATACCGTTTGTGCTCCGTTTTATCAATTGTTACCTTGCTATTTCTTATTGTTCCTATCACAAAAATCAATATCTACTAACTTTTATTACCATCTCTTCGCCGAACTAGTGCACCTACACAAATTACCATTGTATTTGGTGTGTTGGGGACACAAGAGACTTTTCGTTATTTGGTTGCAGGGTTGTCTGAGAGAGACCATCTTCAGCCTACGCCTCCCATGGATTGATAAACCTTAGGTCATCCACTTGAGGGAAAATTGCTACTGTCCTACAATAGTCTGCGCTTGGAGGCCCAACACGAGTCTACTAATCTTGGACGTGATGCCTATATAATGATCACTAGAACATGGAGGCACGCGTCGCCACGCCCGCCAACATTAACAAAAGAACAAAATGTTTGAGAAAATTTAGTCATTGAAAAGGTTAAGAAAATTGAAAGTTTCAAAATTACAGTGTTGGGTGTGGATTTAGGATGATAATATTGAATAATTCAAATTATGGAACAGATCGATGTGGTCGTTGCTGGCATGCAACAATCACTTGCACCGTCGGTGTTCTCCCGCAGCACGAGGAGATCTTGTAGGAGGTATTAGGGTTACAGGGCATCCTATTAGGAATGTCAATTTGGGAAATCCATGGGCTAGAAACATCAAACAAATTTGAGTTACTTTCACCTATGTCCGGCATGTGTATTCAGGCCAGTGGCTGATCTTTCGGGAGGTGGCGTGATCCAGAGTCATTTGCTTATACCTCTGCTAGAGTGATGGTGCTTGAAGGAGAACAATGCAAAGAGGATGTCTTGGTAAACAAGATGCTTACGAAATGCAAGATGAAGCTACCCTGAAACAAATGCTTCATGAAGTGCTAGACCTAGGAAGAAGAAAACAATTGTACGTATGCATCCATCTGTTTTTTTAATTTTTTTATGAACCTTGGCCTTGGGAGCAACAAGGGGTTTTTTCTTTCCGGTACAAAAAAACATTTCACAACAACAAAAACAAGCATTTTGACTTTGTTGCTTCTGAGACCTAGACATCTCGTGTTGGGTTGATACTTTCTAGTTCAAGCATACAAAAAATGAGGCACAATAACTTACTGAATGTATATGGTGCCAGTGTGAATGTATACCCTTAGTTGTGTGAGTGTTAATCTACTGCTGCAATGCATATAGATCAAGCCGTGCTGAAACCTGCTACAAAGAAAATAAATTTTATTAGACACAAACAATCATCGGCTCCTTGATCGTGTACTCGAGAATGTTTAGGCATTTTATGCTAGTGAGGTATGCCGTGTGGCACACATGAACTATCAATATTAAAAAAAATAGAGCACAACCAACGATAGAAAATGATACAGCGACTGGAATAAAAGTGAAGAGATAGCCCACAATACATAGCAAGTTAAAAAGGTGCAAAGGAACAATTAGGAGAAAGAAGAAGCCACCAGTCTGGAAGCCTTTCTTGCAAATAAAGATCTGATCTGACACCCAGTAATTACTAACATGAGAAAATTCTAACACTCCTCATTCCTAAAACAAGTAGAAGTATGTAAGCAAGGAATTTGGGTGATGAACAGCGGGAGGTCAGACACGAGAAATAAGGCCGAAATGAAAGTAATGAAACATAATATAAGCTGGATCATGCACGCGTTGCCGACCCAGCCTCTTCGCTATCAGAAATTCTAGGCGGGTGCCGATTGATTGATGGAATGATTATCCATGGTCTTCCTCCCATAATCGTCCTTGGTCAGAGCCTAAGGAGGAAGAAGAGAAGGCGCCCAGCCCCAGGTGCACGTGGAGAAGCGTGGAAGCGGGAGGAATGGCGACGGGGCGGCAAGGCGCGCCGGTGCTGCAGGGAATGAGCGGTACCTTGTGATGGATGGGAGTTTTCCCTTACCGTGCCTTTGCGCGCATTCGGCCTCTGAAGGGCCCGATCAAGCAGGGCACATTCAGCTCGACCTGCGGAGCAACGACCTGATTACATGGGTCCAGTAGGTCACGACGCAGTGAAAACGCTGGGCGCTGGGTGAGGAAGTAACGGAACAATCTGGGCCATTTCTATGCTGAATCCGACGGCTGACAACGTCAAATCGCTGTGATGGCTTGTAGGTGGCTTTGTTATACTGTTTTATAATTGCCTAGATATCGCCATAAGTTTTGAAATTCTATCAATTGCCCAACAATAAATTTTTTACCCGCCGTATGCTATGTTTCTCGAGAGAAGCCACAAGTGAAATCTACAGCCCCCGGGTATATTCTTTATCATATTTGCTTTGAGATGTATTTTTATTTGCTTTTGTTTTCAAATCTATTATTCTAAAAACCCAAAAATAACTTGCTACACTTTTTCTTTATTTATTTTATTTTGTTTATTTGCAAGATCTATTTATCCAAAATTATACAAATCAATCTATCTTTTACCCGAGAGGGATTGACAACCCCTCTTACACGTCGGATTGCAAGTATTTGTTCTTTGTGTGTAGGTACCATTTACATAGTGTTGCTTGGTTCTCCTACTGGTTCGATAATCTTGGTTTCATAAATGAGGGAAATACCTACTGAAGCTATACTACATCCTCCCTTCCTCTTTGGGGAAATACCGACGTAGTTCAAGCGACATCATGCCTGGAGCCATCAAACTGGATTAGCCAGTATGTGTTGTCAGGCTTCTCCTCGGGTGTTTGCAACTCTGTCCAATCATTTATGAAGTCCACCAAAGCTTGAGACTTAATAGTTGTCCTTGGCACATATTTCAGATTATGGGGTCCAAGCTCAATTGCCCACTTAGCAACCCGGTCGGTGGCTTCTTTGTTTTGAATAATATCTCCCAAAGGAGCAGAGCTGACCACAGTGATGGGATTCCCAAGGAAACAATGTTTCAACTTGCGGCTTGCCATGGACACCCCCAAACACAAGCTTCTGCCAATGTGGATATATTTGCTTGGATTCAGTCAAGACCTCACTAACATAGTAAGCCAGCCGGTGGACTGGGTACTCTTTTCGTGCCTCCTTGCGCTCCACGACAACTGCTACGTTGACCGCCTTATTATTACCAGCCACGTACAGGAGCAAAGGCTCTTTGTCTATAGGAGCAGCCAAGATAGGCGGCTCAGCTAACTGCTTCTTAAGGGCCTCAAATGCTTGATCCGTAGCAACACTCCAGACAAAGTAGTATGTCTTCTTCATCATCTGGTATAGCAGAATTGCCTTCTCTCCCAGGCGACTTATGAACTGGCTCAAAGCTGCAATACGACCCGCTAGATGCTGAACATCATTGACACACGCCGGCTAAGAAAGTGAAGTGGTGGCCTTAATCTTCTCCGAGTTAGCTTCAATGCCCCATTCTGAAACCATGAAACCTAGCAATTTACCTGCAGGCACACCAAAGACACACTTGGCCGGGTTTAGCATCATTTTGTAGACCCAGAGGTTGTCAAAGTTTCTTTCAGATCATCCAGGAGAGTCTCCTTCTTCCTAGACTCGACCACGATATCATCCACATAAGCATGCACATTACGCCCAATTTGGTTGTGAAAACAATTCTGAACGTAGCGTAGATAAGTCGCCTGGGCACTGTTGAGCCAAAAGGCATGGAAACACAGCAGAAGGCTCCAAAAGGTGTGATGAAAGTCGTCTTCTCTTGGTCTTTAACTGCCATCTTGGTCTGATGATAACCAGAATAAGCATCCAGGAAGCATAAGCTCTCACAACCCGCCGTTGCATTAATGATTTGGTCGATACGCGGGAGAGCAAATGGATGAGCCAAACAAGCCTTGTTGAGATCTGTGTAATCAACATGCATACGCCACATGCCATTTTTCTTAAGTACTAGCACGGGGTTAGCCAACCACTCAGGGTGAAAAACTTCCAAGGTAAACCCAGCTGCTAATTAAGAGCCGGGCTACCTCTTCGCCAATAGCCTTACACCGCTCTTCATTGAAATGATGGAGGAACTGTTTGACCGGCTTAAACTTAGGATCCACGTTCAGAGTGTGCTCAGCAAATTCTCTCGATACACCCGGCATGTCAGAAAGTTTCCATGCAAAGATGCCCCGATTTTCACGGATGAACTCGATGAGCGTGCTTTCCTATTTGGGATCCATATTAGCCCCCACAGTGAACTGCTGAGATGAGTCGGCAGGGACAAAATCCACCTGCTTTGTATCATCAGCCGACTTAAACTTCAACAGAGGGTCCTATTCAGTACTGGATTTCTTCAGGGGGGTCATATCAGTCGGGTCAACATTTTCCTTATAAAACTTGAGCTCCTCAGTGGCACAAGCTAATTCTGCATAAGCTGCACATCCTTCCTCGCACTGGCGACTTTCCGATCACCATGTACCGTAATTGTCCCATTTGGCCCTGGCATCTTAAGCTGCAAGTAAATATAACAAGGGCGAGCCATAAAACGAGCATAAGTCGGCCATCCAAACAGAGCATGATATGGATTCTTGATCTTGACCACCTCGAACCACAAGGTTTCTGTTCTGTAATTACGATCATCACCAAAAGCCACTTCTAGTGATATCTTCCCCACGGGATAAGCCGACTTACTAGGCACCACACCATGAAAAACTGTAGAGGACGGCTTGAGATGCTTGCCAGTCAGATTCATTCGGCAAAAATTATCGTAGTATAATATGTTGATGCTGCTTCCACCGTCCATGAGCACTTTTGTGAACTTATAACCTCCCACTTGAGGGGCTACCACCAATGCCAGATGACCAGGATTCTCAACCTGGGGTGGGTGATCCTCCCGACTCCATGTGACCGGATGCCACGACCATCGTAGGTATTGGGCCACTGCCGGCTCAACAACATTGACTGCACGCTTATGAACCTTCTAATCTCGCTTGCAAAGACTTGTGGTGAGAACGTGGTGCTGGTCTCCGTTAAGCTACTTTGGATTACTCTAATATCCTGATTATTTTGCTGCTTATTACCCTGATCAGACTGCTAATTATAACCACCTTGACCCTAATAACCAGAGTTTGAGCCGCCACCATCAAAGACGGACCCTTGAGAGCCGGATCCTGACCCACCTGGCGGCCCATTGCCATTATCATGATGCTGGTTAAGGATGTGATTTCTGAACTCCCGCATAAGAAACAATCCTTCCAGGCATGAGTAGTCGGCCTATTGGGAATACTGTGCTTCGGGCACGGGTCATTAAGCGCCACCTCAAGATTAAAAGGCTTTGCTCTACCAAAGGGCGGCTTGCCATTACCATTGCGGTGCTGGTTCTTGTACCCAGTGTTGGTGTTAGCTACTAGATCTGACCCGCCGTCGGGGTGTCTGCGCTTACCACCGTTGCCCTGGTTATTGCTATTGTGCCCTGCCACATTCTGCTGCTGACCCTTACCATTGCCATTCTTCTTGCCCTTGTTGGATTTGTCATCATTAGATCCAGGGTCTTTTGTGTTATCAGAGTCTGCATACTTAATGAGAGCCGCCATGAGTTCGCCCATATCATTGCAATAACGCTTAAGCCTCCTGAGCTTCTGCTTAAGGGGGACAAAGTGACAGTTCTTTTCTAAGATCAGAACTGCCTAACCCGCTGCAATGCTATCCGGCAACTGAATAATAGCAGAGACCTGCTGGACCCAATGGTGGGCTGACTCATCCTCACACTGCGTGCAGTGATCCATGTCAACAATCGTCAGAGGCTACTTGCACGTCGCTTGAAAGTTTTTGATGAAACGCACCTTCAACTCTGCCCATGAGCCAATAGAATTAGGAGGTAAACCTTTCAACCATGTATGAGCTGGCCCTTCTAACATCATAGTAAAGCATTTGGCACAGACAACATCATTAACATTCAACATCTCTGTTGGGGATATTACTACTGGGCGTAAACCGGCCTATCTGGGCCGGGTTAACTTCATCAGTAGTTCAACGACAAAAGCCCAAGAGGCATGAGAGTAAGGGCCCAAAGCCTGTAGTCAGTTTAGAGCACATGGCCGTAAACCGGCCTGGTATGTAAACTTGTATTGTAAGTTAGGAATAGAGAGAGACCAACCCGGATACGAGTATGAACCGGAGATTGGGACTCTCTGAACCGACGGGCGTCACCCGTGTATATAAGGGGACGACCCAGGGAGGTTCAAGGGACAGACAACAACAACTCGAGGCCTAGGCGAAGCTTATCTGCTCCCTAGACATTGAGACCACATCAATTCCATCACAACTAGACATAGGCTTTTACCTTCATCGAAGGGGCCGAACTAGTATAACTCTTGTGTCTTTGCGTCCGCTTTAACCCCTTCAAGTTAACCCGTAGAGATGGCTCCACGACTAAGTCCTTTCATGAGGACATCTGCCGTGACAAAACCACGACAGTTGGCGCCCACCGTGGCGCTATCGCACGATGGTTTGATGATCTTGGAGGGCAAGTTCGAAGGACTCGAAGGCTACGCTGTGGCCGGATGACCAAGAGTCGTCGCGGCAAGCTCTACATCGACGATGCAGGCTGGGGCCCGAGGCGGCTCGATTGAGTATGGGTACCGGGTCCCCTTTGGTGTCATACACGATTTCATCGGCAATATCGTTTAGCAAGTGCATGAGACGGACATCTGCACCGACCTCGTCGAGAGGGCTCAGCGTACGAGACCTGCCCAGGTTAAACCGGCCATGAAGCGTGCCTTTGTGGGAGTCATCCACGGAGGAAGTTATGGGGGCGGATTAGAATCTGGTGGCGAAACCGTCGTCTACTCTGACGACGAGTCGTCGATCGGAGAAACTAAATCTCTATATCAGCTATAAGATGGCCGGATTGGGGGCGGTTCCGATGGTGACAGTATTCCGGACCCCTCCGATCTGCCCAACCGGGTTGGAATATTCATGGCCGGCACACAAGCAGTACTTCACTCTTCGACCGCAGCGGCGATGGTTGCCGGGTCAGCAGCGGCGACGGCTGCCGGGGCAGGAGGCCCTGTGCGCCCGCCGGCTCAAGTTTTATCAGATCTGTTTGATGCGTTGGCTACGCTCATGGCAGAGGTTAACCCGGCGGATCAGGACGCTCATAACGCGGAGATTGCGAAGGTGAAGGAACAAATCACTCAGGCTAAAGCGGATCTAGCAGCTGCAGATGCCAGGATGACGGCAGAGCGGGCCGCTTTAGATGCGCAGCTTATAGGCTCATCTTTGGATCGTGAGCGCGTCGCATGAAGTCATGAAGAGGAAATACAAATCCCGTTTGCCTTCAGTCTTCGAGGGAAGAGACCTCTTCAACACCCCCGGAGCGGGAACCAGTAATCCGTCGGTGGTAAACCGGGCGGAAGCGCCTGGGACGGGCGCGCCGGTTCAGCCCCGCTTAATAGATCTACCTCTCCATAACGCCGGTGTGCCTCAGGATGTGCAGACACCTCCGGGTCACTACTCCAATCCGATGGATAACCTTGTTGCAGCTGCGGCACGGCTGGAGGCTATTCCAATTGAGGGTGATTCACCACAGGCAGTAGAGACGCGCCGGGTCAAGGAGCTCCTTAGGACAACTTTGGTCCAACAGAAGCGATTCGTCTGATGCGTGATCGGATCCACTCTACCCCCCGCCCAAGCCGGAGCTATAGCAGGCACGTGGATGAACCGACCGTATCAAGTAATGCACGGCGTGGTGCGCCCCGTGGCAACAACCCGGCAGGTGGCGTCGATAACGCAGGAGGTGGTGGACCGGGCCCGAGCACGCGGGGAGGCCGAGTTAGCAGCACAGCATCAGGCTTATCCGCTTACGCCGGTTCGTCCGACCATCTCGGTCGAGCCTGGGGTTACCTCTAGTTCTTTGGGGGTGCCTTGCCTCGTCCCCGCTTTACGCAATGTGCGCTTGCCCAAGGATTTCAAGGGTCCGTGCAAGGTGCCAAATTACACCGCTGATTTGGCTCCAGAAGCATGGATAGAGAGTTATGAGATGGCCATGGAGATGCTGGATGTGGATGAGGCCGCAAAATACTTCACCATGATGCTCGAAGGCACGGCCCGTACTTGGTTGAAGAGCTTGCCACCCAATTCTATCGGTTCATGGGCGCAGTTGCGGACCCGGTTTATCCAGAATTTCAAAGATACATGTAAGCAGCCCATGTCCATAGTGGACTTGGCGGCTTGTGTCCAGGGGGAAGGGGAGTCAACAACCCATTGGGTACGCCGTGTTTCGGAAATCTTGCACTCATCAGACCGGATCAACGCCGACTCTGCGATCTTGACCCTGGAGGGCAACTGCCGGTTTAAGCCTTTGAAGTTGAAGTTGGGGCGCATGAAGCGGTTTTGCAATGACATGGGCACTCTCATGGGCGCTTTAGTGAAGTATGCTGATTCTGATAGTACTAAGGATCCCGAGTCTGATGATGACGAGACAGGGAAGGGAAAGAAGAACAGCAACTCCAAGGGCCAGCAGCATCACTCGGCAGGTAATGGTGGAGGCAAGCATAAAGCGAATGGCAACATGGACTTCGTAGCCAACACCCACGCGCAGGACAAGGGCCAGTGGCGTAAGGGTAAACAGCCGAATCGAGGTGGAGCGCCTAATCCCAATCCGGACCGCTTGAACTATCTATTGAATCAGCCCTGTCCGAAGCATGGGACAAGGAGGCGCCAGCAAATCACCTCTGGAAGGATTGTTACATTATGCAGGAGTTCAAGAGTTCTAATGCTTTCCGGTATGATCAAGGTCCCGGCGCGGTTCAGGATCCGGGCCGGGTTACGGTGGAGGAAATTCCGGTTCAGGATTTAATGGTAATCCGGGTGGACATAACAATCAGAACAATCAGAATAACCAAGGTGGTTACAACCAGCAGCAGCAACAGTCGGGTTATCAGAGCAACCCAAAGCAGTTGAATAGTGGGCAGTACCATGTCTTCACCACCAGCTTAGATAAGCGAGACCGGAAGCTTCAGAAGCGAGCAGTCAACGCTGTTGAACCGGCCGTGCCTCATTACCTACGCTGGTCAGAGCAGCCCATTGTATGGAGTAGAGAGGATCATCCTCCCCGGGTTGATAATCCGGGTCAACTAGCCCTGGTGGTGGCACCTCAGGTGCGAGGTTATAAGTTCACTAAGGTGCTCATGGATGGAGGGAGCAGCATCAACATCCTGTACTATGAGACCTTCCGTCGTATGGGGTTAACAGATAAACATCTCAAACCGTCCAATACGGTGTTCCATGGTGTGGTACCTGGCAAGTCAGCATATCCGGTTGGTAAAATAGCTCTAGAAGTGGCCTTTGGAGATGAATATGACTCCAGATCGGAAACATTGACGTTTGAAGTGGTGAAAATCCAAAGTCCATATCACGACCTATTTGGGCGGCCGGCTTATGCCAAGTTCATGGCACGGCCTTGTTATATCTATTTGCAGCTCAAGATGCCGGGTCACAAGGGGACAATAACGGTTCATGGGAGCCGCAAGATCGCTTTGGAATGTGAGGAAGGTGATGCGGCTTACGCAGAGTCGGTTTGTGCCACCGAGGAGCTGAAGTATTATAAGGACAATGTTGATCCGGCGGACATGACTCCGTTGAAGAAGTCAACTACTGAGCATGATCCGCCCTGAAATTCAAATCGGCATTGAGACTAAGCTTGTTGACTTCGTGCTGGCGCGATTCGTCCAAGCGATTCAGCATCGGCACCAACTTGGATCCGAAATAGGAAAGCGCTCATCGAGTCCATCCGTGAGAATCGGGACATTTTTGCATGGAAGCCTTCTGACATGCCAGGTGTACCGAGAGAACTCGCTGAGCACACTCTTAATGTTGATCCCAAGTACAAACCGGTGAAACAGTTTCTCCGCCGGTTTAACAAGGGAAGGCGTAAGGCCATTGGAGAGGAGGTGGCCAGGCTCTTAGCAGCTGGCTTTATCGTTGAAGTTTTCCATCCAGAGTGGCTTGCTAATCCGGTGTTGGTTCTTAAGAAAAACGGCACTTGGCGCATGTGTATGGATTACACGGATCTTAACAAAGCTTGTCCAGCAGATCCTTTTGCCCTCCCCCGCATTGACCAGATTATTGATGCCACTGCGGGTTGTGAGCGTTTGAGCTTTTTGGATGCGTATTCTGGGTATCATCAGATCAAGATGGCAGTTAAGGACCAGGAGAAGACGGCGTTTATCACTCCCTTTGGAGCCTTCTGCTATGTGTCTATGCCTTTTGGGCTCAAGAGCACCCAAGCAACTTATCAACGTTGTGTACAAAATTGCCTGCATAAACAGATCGGCCGTAATGTGCACGCCTATGTTGATGATATTGTGGTCAAATCAAGGAAGAAGGAGACACTGATTGACGACTTGAAGGAAACCTTTGACAACCTGCGGGTTTACAAGATGATGCTCAACCCGGCCAAATGTGTTTTTGGTGTTCGGCAGGAAGTTATTGGGTTTTCTTGTGTCCAACAGGGGAATTGAAGCTAATCCGGAGAAGATTACGGCTATCACATCCCTGGCTAAACCGAAGTGTATTAATGATGTCCAGCGTTTGGCAGGCCGGATTGCCGCGTTGAGCCGGTTTATCAGCCGCCTCAGAGAGAAGGCCATCCCTTTGTACCAGATCTTTGAAAAAGACAGATCGGTTTATGCGAGTCCAGCCGCCGATGAAGCGTTCGAGGACTTAAAGCGGCAATTGGCCAGCCCGCCTGTGCTTGCCGCTCCCATTGACAAGGAGCCGCTCCTGCTATATGTTGCTGCTAATGCCAGGGCGGTCAGCGTGGCCATTGTGGTGGAGCGGAAGGAGGCAGGGAAGGAGCATCCGGTTCAACGTCCGGTTTATTATATCAGCGAGGTACTTATCAAATCTAAGCAAAGGTATCCGCATTGGCAGAAGCTGGTATATGGAGTTTTTATGGCAAGTCGGAAGCTCAAGCAATATTTCCAAGGGCACCCCATCACGATGGTCGATTCTGCTCCTTTAGGCGATATCATCTGTAACCGGAAGCGGCGGCGGATTGCCAAGTGGGCTATAGAGCTTGGGCCGCACGGTCTGAAGTATGTGCCTCGGACGGCGGTGAAGTCTCAAGCACTTGTGGATTTCATTAATGATTGGATGGAGTTGCAAGCGCCTGAAGAAAAGCCGGATCACACATATTGGACCATCCATTTTGACGGATCCAGGCAATTGGAGGGCTCGGGGGCTGGAGTTGTACTAACTTCCCCACGAGGTGACAAGTTTTGTTACGTTCTCTGCTTAATGTTCCCTTGTACTAACAATGCAGCTGAGTACGAAGCCTTGCTCCATGGTCTCCGGATGGCTAAGGAGATGAATCTAAGCCGGGTTAAGTGCTTCGGTGACTCGGACCTAGTGGCTCAACAGTGTCGGCACTTGGGATTCAAAGGACCCACTCATGGCTGCATATCGTCGTGAGGTGGATATTGTCGCAGTCATTTCAAGGGCTATCGGTGGACCACGTGGACCGTCGGAAGAATGAAGCGGCGGACGCTTTAAGCCGGTTGGGCTCTCAACGCAAACCGGTCCGCCTAATGTTTTTTACGGGCGTCGCACAACCCGTCGGTCAAGCTCCCTGGTGAAGCGGATTTAGCTATTCCTGATCCGGAGGCTCAATTGGTGGCAGCTCTTCACGTCACTCCGGATTGGACGCTTCCTTATCTTGCGTACATGAACCGTGGCGAGTTACCAGAAGACAAGACGTTGGCCCAGCAGATAGTCCGGCGATCCAAGTCCATGACCATTGTTAATGGCGAATTGCATCACTGCAGCGTGTCAGGAGCGTTTCAACGCTGTGTGTCCCCTGAGGAGGGCTGTGAAATATTGCGTGAGATCCACGAAGGAGATTGTGGTCATCACGCCGGTTCAAAATCCTTGGTGGCTAAAGCGTTCCGCCATGGTTTCTATTGGTTGACTGCCCATGTTGACGCGGAAGATCTGGTCAGACGATGTGATGGTTGCCAAAAGTTTTCCAGATGTGCTCATGTACCGGCCAAGAATTGAGGATAATTCCAATTACTTGGCCGTTTGCGACTTGGGGGCTGGATATGGTTGGACCTTTTAAAAGGTCCAAGGATAAAAAGACCCACCTCCTGGTGGCGGTTGACAAATTTACAAAGTGGGTGGAGGCATAACCTGTTAGCAAGTGTGACGCAGCTACGGCGGTTCAGTTCATCAAAAAGGTGATTTTCCGGTTTGGCTTTCCATACAGTATCATCACAGATAATGGTACCAATTTGTCCAAAGGTGCCATGAAAGAGGTCTGCGAACGTGAGCACATCCGGCAGCGTTTCTTCAGTAGCCCACCCGCAATCCAATGGTCAAGCGGAAAGGGCTAATCAAGAGATCTTGAGAGGCATCAAGCCCCGGCTTATGGTCCCTTTGCAGAGGACACCGGGTTGTTGGGTAGAAGAGCTACCGTCGGTGTTGTGGAGTATAAACACTACGCCTAACAAATCCACGGGATACACGCCGTTTTTTATGGTCTATGGAGCGGAGGCGGTTCTCCCCAGTGACATCCGTCATGACTCACCTCGTGTGGCAGCTTATGTTGAAGCGGACAATGAGACGGCACGGCAGGACGCTTTGGATCGGTTGGATGAAGAGCGTGACATAGCAGCTGCCCGCTCGGCAATTTACCAATAGGATCTTCGTCGTTACCATAGTCGCCGGGTCAGAACCAGAACTTTTCAAGAAGGAGATTTGGTGCTTCGGCTCATCCAAGACCAGACTGATATGCACAAGCTATCCCCACCTTGGGAGGGACCTTTCATGGTCAGCAGAATCGCACAACGGGTCGTACTATCGATCGATGTTCGAGAGCATAAAGACTCACGCACATCGGAGGAGGAGACCAACAGGCCGTGGAACATAGCTCATCTTCGCCTTATTATACCGAGCCATCGGCTCTACTTATGTACATATTATGACGGTGTATATATTATGAATAAAGTAATAAACCGGAGCCTCAATCAAGCGAAATTATACGTTCTGTTACATCATGTGTGGTTACATGGAGTTGTTACGTCTTGAAGCGGCCTCCGGTTTACCCCGAGTTTGCTTTTCAAAAGCTTTGTGATATCACTTGGGGGCTTGGTCGTGTCCGAACCAATGCAACACCTTTTGATAGGCGAAAGCCACCAGGATCACTTGGGGACATGGTCGAGTCTGAACCGATCCACGCTTTTGATCGCCCAAGGCCATAGAGTCACTTGGGGGCTTGGTCGAACCCGAACCATTGCCACGCCACTTGATCAGCATAGTGCCACGGTTTCAGTTGGGGACCTGGCTGACTTGAACCATGGCTACACCTTATAGGGAGCTTGGTCGTGTCCGGCCATGGTAACACCATCTGATCGGCTCAGTAAAGCTTTCCTTTTTGCAAACGGTTTATCATTGCCTTTGCTTCCATGTTTTTCATAATTATTATTTGATTTTTGTTGCGTTTCTTAAACCGACAAAAATTTTAAACCGGTTCAAACTGTCAATTGACGGAATTCGGTCTATTTTTAATCCGGAGATAATTTCACCGGTTTGACTTTTTTCTGTTAACATCCCATTATGGAGTAACAGGGGGCTTCTCATGACCCGGCACGGTTTACGTGGTAAACCGGCATTGTAAATACAGGAGATGTTTTCTCCTTTGATGGTAAGGGCTTATACAACCTCCGCTTCAAGATTGGCTAAGCCAACTTTATGCCCAGCGATGGCAGGTATTTGGTATCACAAATTTCGATTATATACCTCAATATTTCATCTCATATAGATATGAACGTCACAAGCCGGCTGGCGGCACAAACCGCCGTGGCGGTTTAAGATTTTGTGATTGCAGGAAATATAGATTGAAAGTTTCGATCATTCAAGCAAAAAGGATCAGCACCTATGCACGAAGGCATATTGAAAGCAAGAGTGTTGGATATCCTATTACAAGGCAACATGGTGCCCAAATAAGATCATTGTTTCTTGACGGAATCTAATGAAGCAGCTATCCAAACCAGCTTCCGGTTCATGCTTGCTCGCTGCCCCGGTTTGAGGGTTGTGGGTCGTCCTGCACCGCTTCAGCTTCTTCATCTCTACCCAGCTGCTGGAAGTCAACAGTGGTCCAGTCGATTCCCATTAAAGCTTGAAAGACAACCACCTCATGGATCAGGGAAGATGGTTCAATATCAGGAGTTTAAGTATGCTTATAGATCGGAGGGATCAGGTTCTCCGCTTCAGGAATAGGAGCAGCCACTCGCTTGTTTTGATCGTCATATTGAGCTTGATAATGCGACAAGTTTGCCTCTTCGGGCAATTGGCAAGCCAGAGGGCGCACTGCCCGGTTTATCGCTCTCAGATCATCTTCATTGAATTCTGAACCGTCTTCCTTCAGACTGGGATAGCCCTGACCTGCCTCAACCGGATCGAAATCTGGCACCCATGCCTTTGCTCGGATTAAGGCGTTAATGGCGCCGGTTCGAGCAGCAGATTTCTTCAGCTCTTCAATCCGGTAGGAAGCATTGACAACCTCCTAAGAGTATCTTGGATTAAGGAGGGTGCTAGATTGTTATGTGATGCGATGGAGATGATCCGCTGCGCTCCGATCTCTGATTGCTCTATTAAGGTATAGGCAGCCTTCAATTTCTTCCGAACATCTGACCCCAAGTGACCAATGCGTGTGCCTACAGCATTGCAAGAGAGATCACAAACCGGACTTATCATAAGAAGGTCAAGATTATCATATAAGCCAAAGGAAGCTTACCGAAGATGGCAGCAGTCATGGAATGCACTTGCCGCTTCACGCTGGTCAGCTCATCTACCACCGGTTTAAGGGCAGCTTGACATTTTCAACCTTTTTGGTTAAAGCGGCCTTTTCAAGATCCCCGGCCCGGCCGCTCAGACTTGAACCACTCCTTGAGCTGCTCCATGGTAGTCAAGGCGGGTTTCAGCTCATCCTTGGCCTTGGAGGTTTCTGCTTGTTGAGACTTCAGATTTTCTTGAAGATCATTGATTTGGGAGGCTTGTTGGCGTATCTCACTCTGCAACAAAAAGGGAGCATGTTAAGTATCTTCATTACAAAGTCCCAAGTGCATAACCAGTTATACACCTGGCACTTGGGGACTAATGCATATTTGATCTTCATCTATCAATAAAATCACAAAGTCCCAAGCTCAATACAAGTATTCAACTTGGCACTTGGGGGCTAATGGCTATTTGCTCCAACATGTTCTGATGCGGCGATATAAATTACAGTCCCGATTTAACTATGCTAAGTTGAACCGGCCCTTGGGGCTACATCAGTGGATTCTGAAGCATTAAGTTTATGTTAAGTCCCGGTTTAACTATACTAAGTTGAACCGGCCCTTGGGGGCTAGGAGAATTAACAGAAATAGAAATATCCAAGCAGGAAAAGAACATGGAAGTTACCTCGAATTTTTCTTTCATCATCTTCACCAGGCCAGCTTCATAATCGTGGCTAGTATACAGCCGGTTCAAGTAGCCAGAATGAAGGTCTTGGGGGGTCAGAGCGGCGTAAGCTGCCAGATCAACATCCCACTTGCCCTTGCTCATAGTGGCAAACTCTTCTTTGGCAGAATGTTTGGATAAAGCGACTGGATTACCCGGTTCGTTGTGGCCAAAGCCAGTAATCACGACGTCATCGTCCTTGGTATCACCGGATGACCGAGGGCGATCGGTTTGTCGTGAGCGGATTGGACTGGTGGATTTTTCAATCCGGGGCGGGCTTCTGGGCTGGTCAGCAGGAAGGGCGGTGTCAATAGGCCTTTCTTCAGCAACAAAACCTCCCTCTTGCAGCGGCAGATCATTGGGCGTGTCTTCACAGATGGCCGCTTCAGGATTTTGGGCGCTGTCCGGTTCAGGGGCAGTCTCTTCGTCGGCCGCTTTATCCAGACGAGCCTTTTTGCTCGGCCTAGGCTTGGCCCTGAAAAGGTACAACAACAGTCAAATACGCATATACTACACAATGATGTAGTAGAAACAACATGAAAGGTATAACTTACCCAAGCACCGTTTTAAGTGGTGGCAGCTGAGTGGCTGATGACTCGCCAGATGAGGAGTGGGAAGTGACTGAAGGAAATATGCCCTAGAGGCAATAATAAAGTTATTATTTATTTCCTTATTTCATGATAAATGTTTATTATTCATGCTAGAATTGTATTAACCGGAAACATGATACATGTGTGAATACATAGACAAACATATAGTCACTAGTTTGCCTCTACTTGACTAGCTCATTAATCAAAGATGGTTATGTTTCCTAACCATAGACATGTGTTGTTATTTGATTAATGGGATCACATCATTAGGAGAATGATGTGATTGACATGACCCATTCCGTTAGCCTAGCACTTGATCGTTTAGTATATTGCTATTGCTTTCTTCATGACTTATACATGTTCATGTAACTATGAGATTATGCAACTCCCGTTTACGGAGAAACACTTTGGGTGCTACCAAACATCACAATGTAATCGGGTGATTATAAAGGAGTACTACAGGTGTCTCCAAAGGTACATGTTGGGTTGGCGTATTTCAAGATTAGGTTTTGTCACTCCGATTGCTCGGAGAGGTATCTCTGGGCCCTCTCGGTAATGCACATCACTATAAGCCTTGCAAGCAATGTAGCTAATGAGTTAGTTACGGAATGATGCATTACGTAACGAGTAAAGAGACTTGCGATGTGAGATTGAACTAGGTATTGGATACCGACGATCAAATCTCGGGCAAGTAACATATCGCTGACAAAGGGAACAACGTATGTTGTTATGCGGTTTGACCGATAAAGATCTTCGTAGAATACGTAGGAGCCAATATGGGCATCCCGGTTCCGCTTATTGGTTATTGACCAAGAATAGTTCTAGGTCATGTCTACATAGTTCTCGAACCCGTAGGGTCCGCACGCAACAAGGTTTCGATGGCGGTTATATTATGAGTTTATGAGTTTTGATGTACCGAAGGAGTTCGGAGTCCCGGATAAGATCGGGGACATGACGAGGAGTCTCGAAATGGTCGAGACGTAAAGATCGATATATTGGACGACTATATTCGGACATTGAAAAGGTTCCGAGTGATTCGGGTATTTTTCGGAGTACCGGGTAGTTACGGGAGAAGCAATGGGCCTTGATGGGCTTTAGTGGGAAGAGGAGAAAGGGCCAAGGGGCTGCTGCGCCTCCCCTCCTCTAGTCCGAATTGGACTAGGGAAAGGGGCCGCCACCTTTCCTTCTCCTCCACTTCCTTCTCCCTTCCTCCCTCTTGGTGGACTCCTACTAGGACTTGGAGTCCTAGTAGGACTCCACATCCTGGCCGCACCTATTGCCTTGGCCGGCCTCCTCCTCCTCCATCCTTTATATACTGAGGCAAGGGGCACCCCATGGACACACAAGTTGATCTACAGATCGTTCCTTAGCCGTGTGCGGTGCCCCCCTCCACCATATTCCACCTCGGTCATAGCGGAGTTTAGGCGAAGCCCTGCGCAGGTAGACCATCATCATCGTCACCATGCCGTCGTGCTGACGGAACTCATTCCCGACACTTTGCTGGATCGGAGTCCGGGGATCGTCATCGAGCTGAACGTGTGCTGAACTCGGAGGTGCCGTACGTTCGGTACTTGGATCGGTCGGATCGTGAAGACGTACGACTACATCAACCGCGTTGTCATAACGCTCCGCTTACGGTCTCACGAGTGCGTGGACAATACTCTCCTCTCTCATTGCTATGCCATCACCATGATCCTTGCGTGTGCGTAGGAAATTTTTTGAAATTACTACGTTCCCCAACAGTGGCATCCGAGCCTGGTTTTATGCGTTGATGTTATTTGCACGTGTAGAACACAAGTGAATTGTGGGCGATACAAGTCATACTGCTTACCAGCATGTCATACTTTGGTTCAGCGGTATTGTGAGATGAAGCGGCCCGGACCGACATTACGCCAGACGCTTATGCGAGACTGGTTTCACCGCTATGCAGCACTCGTGCTTAAAGGTGATGGCGGTGTCTGTCTCTCTCACTTTAGTTGAACCGAGTGTGGCTACGCCCGGTCCTTGCGAAGGTTAAAACGGCACCAACTTGACAAACTATCGTTGTGGTTTTGATGCGTAGGTAAGAACGGTTTTTGCTCAGCCCATAGCAGCCACGTAAAATTTGCAACAACAAAGTAGAGGACGTCTAACTTGTTTTTGCAGGGCATGTTGTGATGTGATATGGTCAAGACGTGATGCTATATTTTATTGTATGAGATGATCATGTTTTGTAACCGAAGTTATCGGCAATCGGCAGGAGCCATATGGTTGTCGCTTTATTGTATGAAATGCAAACGCCCTGTAATTGCTTCACTTTATCACTAAGCGGTAGCAATAGTCGTAGAAGCAATAGATGGTGTAACGACAACGATGCTACGATGGAGATCAAGGTGTCGCGCCGGTGACGATGGTGATCACGACGGTGCTTTGGAGATGGAGATCACAAGCACAAGATAATGATGGCCATATCATATCACTTATATTGATTGCATGTGATGTTTATCCTTGTATGCATCTTATCTTGCTTTGATTGACGGTAGCATTTTAAGATGATCTCCCACTAATTATCAAGAAGTGTTCTCCCTGAGTATGCACCGTTGCGAAAGTTCTTCGTGCTGAGACACCACATGATGATCGGGTGTGATAGGCTCTACGTTCAAATACAATGGGTGCAAAAACAGTTGCACACGCGGAATACTCAGGTTAAACTTGACGAGCCTAGCATATACAGATATGGCCTCGGAACACGGAGACCGAAAGGTCGAGCCTGAATCATATAGTAGATATGATCAACATATTGATGTTCACCGTTTAAACTACTCCATCTCATGTGACGATCGGACATGGTGTAGTTGATATGGATCACGTAATCACTTAGAAGATTAGAGGGATGTCTATCTAAGTGGGAGTTCTTAAGTAATATGATTAATTGAACTTTAATTTATCATGAACTTAGTCCCGGTAGTATTTTGCAAATTATGTTGTAGATCAATAGCTCGCGTTGTTGCTTCCCTATGTTTTTGCTTCCCTATGTTTTTATATGTGTTCCTAGAAAATTGTATTGAAAGATGTTAGTAGCAATGATGCGGATTGGATCCGTGATCCGAGGTTTATCCTCATTGCTGCACGTAAGAATTATGTCCTTAATACAACGCTAGGTGACAGACCTATTGCAGGAGCAAATGCAGACGTTATGAACGTTTGGCTAGCTCAATATGATGACTAATTGATAGTTTAGTGCACCATGCTTAACGGCTTAGAATCGGGACTTCAAAGACGTTTTGAACGTCACGGACCATATGAGATGTTCCAGGAATTGAAGTTAATATTTCAAGAAAATACCCGAGTTGAGAGATATGAAGTCTCCAACAAGTTCTATAGCTAAAAGATGGAGGAGAATCGCTCAACTAGTGAGCATGTGCTCAGATTGTCTGGGTACTTCAATCGCTTGAATCAAGTGGGAGTTAATCTTCCAGATAAGATAGTGATTGACAGAATTCTCTAGTTACCATCACCAAGTTAGTAGAACTTCGTGATGAACTATAATATGCAAGGGATGACAAAAGTAATTCCCAAGCTCTTCGTGATGCTGAAATCGACGAAGGTAGAAATCAAGAAAAGAGCATCAAGTGTTGATGATTGACAAGACCACTAGTTTCAAGAAAAGGGCAAAGGGAAAGAAAGGGAACTTCAAGTAGAATGACAAGCAAGTTGTCGCTCCCGAAGAAGCCCAAAGCTGGACCAAAGCCTGAAACCGAGTGCTTCTACCGCAAAGGAAATGATCACCGGGAGCAGAAATGACCTGAATATTTGGTAGATAAGAAGGGTGGCAAAGTGAACAAGGGTATATTTGATATACAGGTGTTTGATGTGTGCCTTACTAGAGTTTATAGTAGCCCCTGAGTATTTGATACTTGTTCGGTTGCTAAGATTAGTAAACTCAAAACAGGAGTTACATAATAAACAGAGACTAGTTGAGGGGAAGTGACGATAAGTGTTGGAAATAGTTCCAATATTGATATGATCATCATCACACACTCCCTATATTTTCGAGATTAGTGTTAAAAGCCAAATAAATGCTATTTAGCATTTGCGTTGAGCATGAATATGATTTGATCATGTTTATTGCAAAACGGTTATTCATTTGAAGTTAAAGAATAATTGTTATTCTGTTTACATGAATAAAACCTTCGATGGTTATACACCCAATGAAAATAGTTTGTTGGATCTCGATCGTGTGATACACATATTCATAATATTGAAACCAAAAGATGTAAAGTTAATAATGATAGTGCAACTTATTTGTGGCACTGCCGTTTAGGTCATATTGGTGTAAAGCGCATGAAGAAACTCCATACCGATGGGCTTTTGGAATCACTTGATTATGAATCACTTGGTACTTGCGAACCGTGCCTCATGGGCAAGATGACTAAAACGCCGTTCTCCGGAACTATGGAGCGAGCAACTGATTTGTTGGAAATCATACATACTGATGTTTGTGGTCCAATGAATGTTGAGGCTCGCGGCGGGTATCGTTATTTTCTCACCTTCACAGATAATTTGAGAAGATATGGGTATATCTACTTGATGAAACATAAGTCTGAAACATTTGAAAAGTTCAAACAATTTCAGAGTGAAGTGAAAAATCATCGTAACAAGAAAAATAAAGTTTCTACGATCTGATCATGGAGATGAATATTTGAGTTATGAGTTTGGTCTTCATTTGAAACAATGTGAAATAGTTTCGCAACTCACGCCATATGGAACACCACAGCATAATGGTGTGTCCGAAAGTCGTAACCGCACTTTATTGGATATGGTGTGATCTATGATGTCTCTTATCGGTTTACCACTATCGTTTTGGGGTTATATGCATTAGAGACAACTGCATTCACGTTTAATAGGGCACCATCTAAATCCGTTGAGACGACACCGTATGAACTATGGTTTAACAGTAAACCTAAGCTATCATTTCTTAAAGTTTGGAGTTGTGATGCTTATGTGAAAAAGTTTTCACCTGATAAGCTCGAACCCAAATCGGAGAAGTGTGTCTTCATAGAATACCCAAAGGTAACTATTGGGTACACCTTCTATCACAGATCCGAATGCAAGTTATCCGTTGCTAAGATGGATCCTTTCTAGAGAAGAAGTTTCTCTCGAAAGAAGTGAGTGGGAGGAAAGTAGAGCTTGATAAGGTAATTGTACCTTCTCATGAATTGGAAAGTAGTTCATAACAGAAATCAGTTCATGTGATTCCTACACCAATCAGTGAGGAAGCTAATGATGGTGATCATGAAGCTTCAGATCAAGTTACTACCGAACCTCGTAGGTCTTCCAGAATAAGATCCGCACCAAAGTGGTACGGTAATCCTGTTCTAGAAGTCATGTTACTAGACCATGATGAACCTACGAACTATGAGGAAGCGATGATGAGCCCAGATTCATGAAATGGCTTGAGGCCATAAAATCTGAGATAGGATCCATATATGAGAACAAAGTGTGGACTTTGGTTGACTTGCTCGATGATCAGCAAGTCAAGTTAAATAAATGGATCTTCAAGAGGAAGACGGACACTGATAGTAGTGTTACTATCCACAAAGCTCGACTTGTCACAAAAAGGTTTTCGACAAGTTCAAGGTGTTGACTACAATGAGATTTTCTCAACTGTAGCGATGCTTAAGTCTATCCGAATCATGTTAGCAATTGCCACATTTTATGAAATCTGGCAAATGGATGTCAAAACTACATTCTTTAATGGATTTATTAAAGAAGAGTTGTATATGATGCAACCAGAAGGTTTTGTCAATCCTAAAGGAGCTAACAAAATGTGCAAGCTTCAACGATCCATCTATGGACTGGTGCAAGCATCTCGGAGTTGGAATAAACACTTTGATAGTGTGATCAAAGCATATGGTTTTATACAGACTTTTGGAGAAGCCTGTATTTACAAGAAAGTGAGTGGGAGCACTACAGAATTTCTGATAAGTATATGTGAATGACATATTGTTGATCAGAAATGATGTAGAATTTTTCTGGAAAGCATAAAGGAGTATTTGAAAGGAGTTCTTTAAAAGAAAGACCTCAGTGAAGCTGCTTACATATTGAGCATCAAGATCTATAGAGATAGATCAAGACGCTTGATTAGTTTTTCAATGAGTACATACCTTGACAAGATTTTGAAGTAGTTCAAAATGGAACAGTCAAAGAAAGAGTTTATTGCCTGTATTGCAAGATGTGAAATTGAGTAAGACTCAAAGCCCGACCATGGCACAAAATAGAAAGAAGAATGAAAAGTCATTCCCTATGCCTCAGTCATAGGTTCTATAAAGTATGCTATGCTGTGAACCAGACCTATTGTATACCTTGCTCTGAATTTGGCAAAGGAAAACAATTTTGATCTAATAGTAGATCACTGAACAGCGGTCAAGAATATCCTTAGTGAGGACTAAGGAAATATTTCTCAATTATGGAGGTGATAAAAGAGCCTGTCATAAAGAGTTACAACAATGCAAGCTTTTACACTGATCCAGATGACTCTAAGTCTCAATCTGGATACATATTGAAAGTGGGAGCAATTAGCTAGAGTAGCTCCGTGCAGAGCATTGTAGACATAGAATATTTGCAAAATACATACGGCTCTGAATGTGACAGACTCGTTGACTAAGCTTCTCTCACGAGCAAAACATGATCATACCTTAGTACTCTTTGGGTGTTAATCACATAGCGATGTGAACTAGATTATTAACTCTAGTAAACCCTTTGGGTGTTGGTCACATGATGATGTGAACTATGGGTGTTAATCACATACAGATGTGAATATTAGTGTTGAATCACATGATGATGTGAACTAGATTATTGACTCTAGTGCAAGTGGGAGACTGAAGGAAATATGCCCTAGAGACAATAATAAAGTTATTATTTATTTCCTTATTTCATGATAAATGTTTATTATTCATGCTAGAATTGTATTAACCGGAAACATGATACATGTGTGAATACATAGACAAACATATAGTCACTAGTATGCCTCTACTTGACTAGCTCATTAATCAAAGATGGTTATGTTTCCTAACCATAGACATGTGTTGTTATTTGATTAATGGGATCACATCACTAGGAGAATGATGTGATTGACATGACCCATTCCGTTAGCCTAGCACTTGATCGTTTAGTATATTGCTATTGCTTTCTTCATGACTTATACATGTTCCTGTAACTATGAGATTATGCAACTCCGTTCTGGGAGGAACACTTTGGTGCTACCAAACGTCACAACGAATCGGGTGATTATAAAGGAGTACTACAGGTGTCTCCAAAGGTACATGTTGGGTTGGCGTATTTCAAGATTAGGTTTTGTCACTCCGATTGCTCGGAGAGGTATCTCTGGGCCCTCTCGGTAATGCACATCACTATAAGCCTTGCAAGCAATGTAGCTAATGAGTTAGTTACGGAATGATGCATTACGTAACGAGTAAAGAGACTTGCCAAGAATGTAGATTGAACTAGGTATTGGATACCGACGATCAAATCTCGGGCAAGTAACATATCGATGACAAAGGGAACAACGTATGTTGTTATGCGGTTTGACCGATAAAGATCTTCGTAGAATATGTAGGAGCCAATATGAGCATCCAGGTTCCGCTATTGGTTATTGACCAAGAATAGTTCTAGGTCATGTCTACATAGTTCTCGAACCCGTAGGGTCCGCACGCTTAAGGTTTCGATGGCGGTTATATTATGAGTTTATGAGTTTTGATGTACCAAAGGAGTTCGGAGTCCCGGATGAGATCGGGTACATGACGAGGAGTCTCGAAATGGTCGAGACGTAAAGATCGATATATTGACGACTATATTCGGACATCGGAAAGGTTCCGAGTGATTCGGATATTTTCGGAGTACCGGGTAGTTACGGGAGAAGCAATGGGCCTTGATGGGCTTTAGTGGGAAGAGGAGAAAGGGCCAAGGGGCTGCTGCGCCCCCTCCCTCTAGTCTGAATTGGACTAGGGAAAGGGGCCGCCACCTTTCCTTCTCCTCCACTTCCTTCTCCCTTCCTGCCCTCTTGGTGGACTCCTACTAGGACTTGGAGTCCTAGTAGGACTCCACATCCTGGCCGCACCTATTGCCTTGGCCGGCCTCCTCCTCCTCCATCCTTTATATACTGAGGAAAGGGGCACCCCATGGACACACAAGTTGATCTACAGATCGTTCCTTAGCCGTGCGGTGCCCCCTCCACCATATTCCACCTCGGTCATATCGTCGCGGAGTTTAGGCGAAGCCTGCGCCGATAGAGCATCATCATCGTCACCATGCCGTCGTCTTGTGGAACTCATCCCGACACTTTGCTGGATCGGAGTCCGGGGATCGTCATCGAGCTGAACGTGTGCTGAACTCGGAGGTGCCGTACGTTCGGTACTTGGATCGGTCGGATCGTGAAGACGTACGACTACATCAACCGCGTTGTCATAACGCTTCCGCTTACGGTCTACGAGGGTACGTGGACAATACTCTCCTCTCTCGTTGCTATGCCATCACCATGATCCTTGCGTGTGCGTAGGAATTTTTTTTGAAATTACTACGTTCCCCAACAGTTACCTGATAATCGGAGTCAGGCGGATTAAGGGGTTGACAAAAACAGCCTGCTTTAGGATAAGCACTGACAAGCAAATTAGAGACCTCTGAATGACGTTTCCGAACCGGACTGTTTGGTAAACCGGTGGAGGTAACTACCTGGCCGCTGTGCCGAGTTGTGCGGCGAGCTTCATGTTGTTGAGTCTTCATAAGAAATTTGGGATCCAAGTAAGCAAGGGGATGAGAAAATTTAATTTTCCGGTTTGCCTGACGGTTTTTTAGCAAAGGCAAAGGATTTGAGTCAGAGGAGAGAATAGTTACCTCTACAACATCAGCGTTACTGGTTTCAGCATCATCCTAACAAACATCATCATTAATTAGGCGTGTGAAAAGTAAGCCAAGTGAATTAAGTTCTACCTCAAGGTCCGGATTACCCACATCATCGTCCACAGCCGGATCAGAAGATGCAGTGGTTTTCCTCTTATGAGCAGTCTTCTTGACAGCTTTGGTCTTTTGCCGGATTGGTTTTTCCGGTTTGTCTGGCTTCTCTGGTTTCTCTTGTGGATGTTTCTTACTCCAGAATGGATCATCACCCTGATTAAGTAGCAATTGATGTTAAAAATGATGCCAGAAATAGCAGTAATATATTCAGTAAAAAATAGTCAGAAATCTTACAGATGGCGGTTTGTTGGTAGCACGGAAGGGGAGCAGACCGGTTCGGGCACAGAGATGTTCCGGTTCATTCAACGTTTTCTTCACAACCTCGGTGACCTCATCATCGGTGAGCTGGATATTAACGTGTCGGAGGGGGTCGTCGACACTACCAGTGTACTCACACATCAAACCGGAGCGCTGAGAGAGGGGCAGTATGCTCCATGATATCCAACAGCGTGCGAGATCAATTCCGGTTAAACCATTGGCCATGAAGGCTCTGAGCTTGGAGAGTTGAGGAGCATATTTACTTCTCTCATTGGCAGTTAATCTTTGCGGAAAGGGATGTGTGTTACTAAGTCGCTCCGGACGAAAACCAGGCAAAGGATTCTCATTGACAGGAGAAGTGTCTCTGCAATAAAACCATGATTGATTCCATTCCTTGGGGTGGCTATGCAGTTTAACATGAGGATAAGTGACCTCCTTTCTTTTTTGAATCGCCACACCACCCAATTATGTGTTGGACCCGTCAGTGAATTCTGTGCGGCGGTTTAGATGGAAGCAGTCTCTAAACAGTTCAACTGTAGGTTTCTTCTTGAAAGTATGCCTCACAGAGCACTTGGAAGTGACAAATGTTGGTAACAGAATTGGGGCCCGTATCTTGTGGACGGAGTTGAAAATTGGCTAACACATCCCGGTAAAAATTTGAACCGGGCGGATTGAAACCCCGGGCTAGGTGATCTGCGAAAACTACAACCTCTCCTTCTTGAGGTGTGGGTGGACATTCTTTGCCAGGAACCCTCCAATGGATAGTATTTTTACTGCCTAAAGCGCCAACAGACCAGATTGTTTAATTGAGTTTCTGTGACACGGGAAGGAGCCCAGTTGCACTCATATACTTGTTTGGCCATCTACAAAAAAATATAAATCTGGTTCAAGAAATGTGTTGGGACAAAGAGAGAACCGGTGTACAATGCTAAATCAGAGACAAATACATCTAAACCGGAGTTCTATGAAGCGGCGATTATGCAGTTAAGGAGTTCTGGCGGTTCAACAAGGGGACTAATGGTGTATACCGGTTTATCTAATTTTTTTCTATGTTAAGTTAAACCGCCCGGTCTAAGGTGTAAACATTGAAAACAATTGAGGTTGCGAATGGCTAAGTGTGCAGAAACAGGTTTCACAAGAATTCTCTACAACGAAGGATCTGAAGCCAGATCAGAAAAGAAGAAAAATATCCAAAAAGGAATACAGCAGAGCAGTATTGATGCAATGAGCAGAGATGATGTGCGAGATCTATGGACGTGAGGACGAGACTACAGGCGGATGCTAAAAGCTACTACTAGTCAGAGCAAAGGTGTCACAGATCTATCCAGGAGCCTGATATGAGCATGAACAGTTCATGGAGCATTGCAAGAACAGGAAACCCTAGAACGGATCTAGGTCGAGGGGGAACCGAGGACCTACCTGAGTTGAGGAGATGCGGGAGAGCGCTGCGTTTCTCTGGTGCGTTCAGGTTGATGCAGCGGCTCAAGACGGTGCAGAGGTCGACGGCGGCGGCGGAGCTCCGAGGCTAGCGACGCGAGGAAGACGAAGAGAAAGGGACGGAGGGGAGAAAAGGAATGACCCTTCGGTCCTATTTATAAGGCAAGATACCTGTGTCAGGCGTGGGAATCAAGGAACCATAAACCTAGGAAGCGGAGCTGTCGCCTCGATTATTGCGGATCTATTAAACAAATAAGATATCGTGAATGCTATCTTTATGGGGACGTCAGGCCGGTTTACAGCAACCGGAGAAGGTGACATCACGGCGGTTCAACGATTTCAAGAAGGTATTGAAGATGAAGGTTTTTATCAAGGATTGGCATGAACCTGTTCAAATCAATCTGGGGCCTAATGTTGGGGATATTACTACTGGGTGTAAACCGGCCTATCTGGGCTGGGTTAACTTCATCAGTAGTTCAACGACAAAATCCCAAGAGGCATGAGAGTAAGGGCCCAAAGCCTGTAGTCGGTTTAGAGCCTGTAGCCGTAAACCGGCCTGGTATGTAAACTTGTATTGTAAGTTAGGAATAGAGAGAGACCAACCCGGATACGAGTATGAACCGGAGATTGGGACTCTCTGAACCGACGGGCGTCACCCGTGTATATAAGGGGATGACCCGGGGCGGTTCAAGGGACAGACAACAACAACTCGAGGCCTAGGCGAAGCTTATCTGCTCCCTAGTCATCGAGACCACATCAATTCCATCACAACTAGACGTAGGCTTTTACCTTCATCGAAGGGGCCGAACTAGTATAACTCTTGTGTCTTTGCGTCCGCTTTAACCCCTTCAAGTTAACCCGTAGCGATGGCTCCACGACTAAGTCCTTTCATGAGGACATCTGCCGTGACAAAACCACGACAATCTCCATGGCTAACTCATAACTCTCGATCCAACCTTCAGGAGGGAGATCAGCTGTATAATTGGGCACCTTGTGAGGACCCTTGAAATCCTTAGGCGGACGTTCATGACGCAAATCCGGTACTAAACACGGCACTCCAACCGTCCTGGAAATTGTCCCAGCCCCTACTGAAGCCGAAGGGGTCATTGGAGGCTGCTGATAAGCCCCCTGCTGAGCCACCGCTTCTGCCTCACGGCGAGCTCTGGCTTAATCCACAATCGCGTGAGCATTGCCCATTGGGTTACGGGGCGGATTACGTCGTCGTTCACTGCTGGAGGCTGCGGGTGATTCAATGCACCAGCTGTAACTACGACTCGGGCGGAGAGTCAAGTGCACACGATCACGGCTGTAGGAATAAGCCGCTTGCTATGCAATGGCCGTCTGTAAGAGCTCAACCGCGTTCCAGGTTTCCACCGCAACTGGTGACTCACCGTCGATTGGAATAGCCGCTAGCCGGGTCACTTTCGCTAACATGTTATCCACCGGGTTAGAAATCTGCCCTAGCGGTGGCGTCAGAAAACTTTGAGGCGGTGTTTGATTGGGGGCGGGTTAGGCGCCTGCTCCTCCCTCCATGTCGGCTCAGGATGGCGAGGTTGAGTCGCCGCCTGATTTCGTGGCACATCTGGGTTTAACTCAGGATTCACCCTTGCATCTGGAGTGCTTGGACCTGCCCTTGGTGTGTTAAATAGATTCATGGGCTCATAATGCAAAGGCAGGCGGGTCTGGTGCCTCCTACGAAGAACTGCGTTAGAGGCATTCTGGTCCAGACTTAAACGCCAAGCTTCTGTCCTCACGCGCTCCGACTCAGCCGCGATCTAAGCCCGTTCCACTGCCATCCTGGTATTCTCTGCATTGATATCCTCCTGGGCCTTAGTGATCTCCGCCTGAATCTTTATAATCGCTACATTGGGCTCTGCTTTGATCTGCTGCAGTAACCTCTATCGCTAGCAAAGTTGTCAGAGTGCCCTAGAGATCTGATAAGACCTGAGCCAGCGGCCTATCTGAGCTGCCAGCACCGGTTTTCGTAGCAGCGATCGAGCCGGATGTCATAGCCGCAGCTGTTGATGAATTGAGAGCCGGCCCTGTGCCAGCCATGAAGATAGCAGCTCGGCAGACGGCTCATAGGGGTCCGTAATACTGTCACCATCGGAATAGCCCCCAAGCCCGTCATCTGGAAGCTAATAAATAGACTCCTAGCCCTAATCGGCCTCCTGCCCAAAGGGGGCGCACCAGCTCCTTGTGGGCTGGTGTGCTTCCCTCTTATGGTCCATAAGGCCCATAACTTCTACCGAGGGCTTCCGGTAACCTCCCGGTACTCCGGAAAAATGCCCGAACCACTCGAAATCATTCTGATGTCCAAATGCAACCTTCCAATATATGAATCTTTACCTCTCGACCATTTCGAGACTCCTCATCATGTCTGTGATCTCATCCGGGACTCTGAACAAGCTTCGGTCATCAAATCACATAACTCATAATACAAATCATCATCGAACGTTAAGCGTGCGGACCCTACGGGTTCGAGAACATTGTAGACATGACTGAGACACATCTCTAGTCAATAACCAATAGCAGAACCTGGATGCTCATATTGTCTCCTACATATTCTACGAAGATCTTTATCGGTCAAACCACATAACAACATATGTTGTTCCCTTTGTCATCGGTATTATTACTTGCCCGAGATTCGATCGTCGGTATCACCATACCTAGTTCAATCTCGTTACCGGCAAGTCTCTTTACTCGTTCCGTAATGCATCATCCCGCAACTAACTCATTAGTTACAATGTTTGCAAGGCTTATAGTGATGTGCATTACCGAGAGGGCCCAGAGATACCTCTCCGATACACGGAGCGACAAATCCTAATCTTGATCTATGCCAACCCAAAAAACACCTTCGGAGACACCTGTAGAGCATCTTTATAATCGGCCAGTTACATTGTGACGTTTGATAGCACACAGGGTGTTCCTCCGGTATTTGGGAGTTGCATAATCTCATAGTCAGAGGAACATGTGTAAGTCATGAAGAAAGCAATAGCAATAAAACTCAACGGTCATAATGCTAAGCTAACGGATGGGTCTTGTCCATCACATCATTCTCTAATGATGTGATCCTTTTCATCAAATAACAACGCATGTCTATGGTTAGGAAACTTAACCATCTTTGATTAACGAGCTAGTCAGGTAGAGGCATACTAGGGACACTCTGTTTGTCTATGTATTCACGCATGTACTAAGTTTCCGGTTAATACAATTCCAGCATGAATAATAAACGTTTATCATGATATAAGGAAATATAAATAACAACTTTATTATTGCCTCTAGGGCATATTTCCTTCAGCCTCCCACTTGCACTAGAGTCAATAATCTAGTTCACATCGTCATGTGATTTAACACCAATAGTTCACATCTTTATGTGATTAGTTCACATCTCCATGTGACTAATACCCGAAGGGTTTTACTAGAGTCAATAATCTAGTTCACATCGCTATGTGATTAACACCCAAAGAGTGATCATGTTTTTCTTGTGAGAGAAATTTAGTCAACGGGTCTGCCACATTCAGAGCCGTATGTATTTTGCAAATTTTCTATGTCTACAATGCTCTGCACGGAGCTACTCTAGATAATTGCTCCCACTTTCAATATGTACCCAGATTGAGACTCAGAGTCATCCAGATCGGTGTCAAAGCTTGCATCGACGTAACTCTTTACGACGAACTTTTTTTCACCTCCATAACCGAGAAATTTATCCTTATTCCACTAAGTATAATTTTGACCGACGTGCAGTGATCCACTCCTGGATCACTATTGTACCCTCTTGCCAATCTCATGGTGAGGTACACAATAGGTCTGGTACACAATATAGCATACCTTATAGAACCTATGACTGAGGCATAGGGAATGACTTTTCATTCTCTTTCTATTTTCTGCCGTAGTCGGGTTTTGAGTCTTTACTCAACTTCACACCTTGTAATACAGGCAAGAACTCCTTCTTTGACTGTTCCATTTTGAACTACTTCAAAATCTTGTCAAGGTATGTACTCATTGAAAAAACTTATCAAGTGTCTTGATCTATCAATATAGATCTTGATGCTCAATATTTAAGTAGTTTCACCGAGGTCTTTCTTTGAAAAACTCCTTTCAAACACTCCTTTATGCTTTCCAGAAAATTCTGCATTATTTCTGATCAACAATATGTCATTCACATATACTTATCAGGAATGTTGTAGTGCTCCCACTCACTTTCTTGTAAATACAGGCTTCATCGCATGTCTGTACAAAACTATGTGCTTTGATCAACTCATCAAAGCGTATATTCCAACTCCGAGATGCTTGCACCAGTCCATAGATGGATCGCTGGAGCTTGCACATTTTGTTAGCACCTTTAGGATTGACAAAACCTTCTGGTTGTATCATATACAACTCTTCTTTAATAAATCCATTAAGGAATGCAGTTTTAATATCCATTTGTCAGATTTCATAAAATGTGGCAATTGCTAACATGATTCAGACAGACTTTAAGCATCGATACGAGTGAGAAAATCTCATCGTAGTCAACATCTTGAACTTGTCAAAAACCCTATTCGACAAGTCGAGCTTTGTAGATAGTAACACTACTATCAGCGTCCGCCTTCCTCTTGAAGATCCATTTATTCTCAATGGCTTGCTGATCATCGGGCAAGTTCACCAAAGTCCACACTTTGTTCTCATACATGGATTCTATCTCAGATTTTATGGCCTCAAGCCATCTGTCAGAATCTGGGCTCATCATCGCTTCATCATAGTTCGTATGTTCGTCATGGTCTAGTAACATGGCTTCTAGAACAGGATTACCATACCACTCTGGTGCATAACGTACTTTGGTTGACCTACGAGGTTCGGTAGTAACTTGATCTGAAGTTTCATGATCATTATCATTAGCTTCCTCACTAATTGGTGTAGGCATCACTGGAACCGATTTCTGTGATGAACCATTTTCCAATTCGGGAGAAGGTACAACTACCTCATCAAGTTCTACTTTCCTCCCACTCACTTCTTTAGAGAGAAACTCCTTCTCTAGAAAGGATCCATTCTTAGCAACATATATCTTGCCTTCGGATCTGTGATAGAAGGTGTACCCAACAGTTTCCTTTGGGTATCTTATGAAGACACATTTCTCCGATTTGGGTTCGAGCTTATCAGGTTGAAACTTCTTCACATAAGCACCGCCACCCCAAACTTTAAGAAACGACAGCTTAGGTTTCTTGCCAAACCACAATTCATATTGTTGGGGATATGACTACTTGTGTAAGCCGCCCAGGAGGGGCCGGGTTACACAAAGAGACTCATCAGAGGAAGCCCAAGACCAAGCATGAAGAAGGCGGTTCAATCAAGGGCTTAAGGCCCACAGGCGACTTAAGGCCCATTGTAGTAAACCGCCATGATGATATGACTTGTATCATAAGGTAGATTTAACTAGTCACCGAGCTGGACACTGTTTATGAGCCGGCCGGGACTCTGTAAGCCGCAGGGCGTCAACCCGTGTATATAAGGGGACGACCTGCTGGCGGCTTAGGGCAAGGAAACAAACCATCAAGAGCCGGGCATAGCGTATCTCGCTCCCTGGTCATCGAAACATCAAGCAATACCAACCCAACTAGACATAGGCTTTCCTTCACCGCAAGGGGTCAAACTAGTATAAACCTCTCGTGTCCTTTGTCCTGATTAACCCCTTTAAGCTTCCTAGTTGTGATGGCTCCACGACTAAGTCCTTGCACGAGGACATCTGCCGTGACAAAACCACGACACATATGGTGTCATCTCAACGGATTTAGATGGTGCCCTATTTAACGTGAATGCAGCTGTCTCTAATGCATAACCCCAAAACGATAGTGGTAATTCGGTAAGAGACATCATAGATTGCACCATATCTAATAAAGTATGATTACAACGTTTGGACACACCATTACGCTGTGGTGTTCTAGGTGGCGTGAGTTGCGAAACTATTCCACATTGTTTCAAATGAAGACCAAACTCGTAACTCAAATATCCATCTCTGTGATAAGATCTAGAAACTTTATTTTCTTGTTACGATGATTTTCCACTTCACTCTGAAATTGTTTGAACTTTTCAAATGTTTCAGACTTATGTTTCATCAAGTAGATATACCCATATCTGCTCAAATCATCTGTGAAGGTCAGAAAATAATGATACCCGCCGCGAGCCTCAACACTCATCGAACCGAATACATCGGTATGTATTATTTCCAATAAGTCAGTGGCTCGCTCCATTGTTCCGGAGAATGGAGTATTAGTCATCTTTCCCATGAGGCATGGTTCGCAAGCATCAAATGATTCATAATCAAGTGATTCCAAAAGTCCATCCGCATGGAGTTTCTTCATGCGCTTGACACCAATATGACCTCAACGGCAGTGCCACTAGTATGTTGCACTATCATTATCAACTTTGCATCTTTTGGCATCAATATAATGAATATGTGTATCACTACGATCGAGATTCAATAAACCATTCACCTTGGGTGTATGACCACAGAAGGTTTTATTCATGTAAATAGAATAACAATTATTCTTTGACTTAAATGAATAACCGTATTGCAATAAACATGATCCAATCATATTATGCTCAACGCAAACACCAAATAACATTTATTTTAGGTTCAACACTAATCCCGAAGGTAAAGGGAGTGTGCGATGGTGATCTTATCAACCTTGGAATTACTTCACAGATCGTCACCTCGCCCTCAACTAGTCTCTGTTCATTTTGTAACTCCTGTTTCAAGTTACTAATCATAGCAACTAAACCAATATCAAATACCCAGGGTCTACTATGAACACTAGTAAGTACACATCATAACATGTATATCATATATACTTTTGTTCACTTTGCCATCCTTCTTTTCCACCAAGTATTTGGGGCAGTTTCGCTTCCAGTGACCATTTCCTTTGCGGTAGAAGCACTCAGTTTCAGGCTTGGGTCTAGCTTTGGGCTTCTTCACGGGAGTGGCAATTGCTTGCCATTCTTCTTGAAGTTCCCTTTCTTCCCCTTGCCCTTTTACTTGAAACTAGTGGTCTTGTCAACCATCAACACTTGATGCTTTTCTTGATTTCTACCTTCGCTTATTTTAGCATCACGAAGAGCTCGAGGAATCATTTTCATCATCCCTTGCATATTGTAGTTCATCACGAAGTTCCAGTAACTTGGTGATAGTGACTAGAGAACTCTGTCAATCACTATCTTATCTGGAAGATTAACTCCCACTTGACTCAAGCGATTGTAGTACTCACACATTCTGAGCACATGCTCACTGTTTGAGCTATTCTCCTCCATCTTGTAGGCAAAGTACTTGTCAAAGGTCTCATACCTCTCGACTCGGGCATGAGTCTGAAATACCAATTTCAGCTCTTGGAACATCTCATATGCTCCGTGACATTTCAAAACATTTTTAAGTCCCGGTTCTAAGCCATAAAGCATGGTGCACTAAACTATCAAGTAGTCGTCATACCGAGCTTTGTCAAACGTTCCTAACATTTGCATCTGCTCCTGCAATAGTTCTGTCACCTAGTGGTGCATCAAGGACATAATACTTCTGTGCAGCAATGAGGATAATCCTCAGATCGCGGACCTAGTCCACATCATTTCTACTATCATCTTTCAACTTAGTTTTCTCTAGGAACATGTCAAAAAATAAAACAGGGGAGCTATACGCGAGCTATTTATCTACAACATAGATATGCAAATACTATCATGACTAAGTTCATGATAAATTAGAGTTCAATTAATCATATTACTTAAGAACTCACACTTAGATAGACATCCCTCTAGTCATCTAAATAATCACGTGATCCATATCAACTAAACCATGTCTGGTCATCATGTGAGATGGAGTAGTTTTCAATGGTGAACATCACTATGTTGATCATATCTACTATATGATTCACGCCCGACCTTTCGGTCTCAGTGTTCCGAGGCCATATCTGCATATGCTAGGCTCGTCAAGTTTAACCCGAGTATTCTACACGTGCAAAACTGGCTTGCACCCGTTGTATGTGAACGTAGAGCTTATCACACCCGATCATCACGTGGTGTCTCGGCATGAAGAACTGTCGCAACGGTGCATACTCAGGGAGAACACTCATACCTTGAAATTTTAGTAAGGGGTCATCTCATAATGCTACCGTCGTACTAAGCAAAATAAGATGCATAAAAGATAAACATCACATGCAATCAAAAATATGTGACATGATATGGCCATCATCATCTTGTGCCTTTGATCTCCATCTGCAAAGTACCGTCATGATCTCCATCGTCACCGGCATGACACCATGATCTCCATCATCTTGATTATCAACGTGTCGTCACATGTCGTCTCGCCAACTATTGCTTTTGCAACCATTGCTATCGCGTAGCGATAAAGTAAAGCAATTATATGGCGCTTGCATCTTCTGCAATAAAGAGACAACCATAAGGTTCCTGCCAGTTGCCGATAACTTTAACAAAACATGATCATCTCATACAACAATTTATATCTCATCACGTCTTGACCATATCACATCACAACATGCCCTGCAAAAACAGTTAGACATCCTCTATTTTGTTGTTGCAAGTTTTACGTGGCTGCTACGGGCTTCTAGCAAGAACCGTTCTTACCAACGCATCAAAACCACAACGATTTTTCATCAAGTGTGTTGTTTTAACCTTCAACAAGGACCGGGCATAGTCAAACTCGATTCAACTAAAGTTGGAGAAACATACACCCGCTTAGCCAATTGCATGCGAAGCACGCCGGTAGAACCAGTCTCATGAACGCGGTCATGTAATGTCGGTCCGGCCGCTACATCCAACAATACCGCTGAATTAAAGTAAGACGTTGTCGGTAAGCAAGATGACTATTATCGCCCACAACTCTTTGTGTTCTACTCGTGCATATAACATCTACGCATAGACCTGGCTCGGATGCCACTGTTGGGGAACGTAGTATTTCAAAAACTTGTCTACGATCACGCAAGATCTATCTAGGAGAAGCATAGCAACGAGCGGAGAGAATGTGTCTACGTACCCTCGTAGACAGAAAGCGGAAGCGTTTAGTAACGCGGTTGATGTAGTCGAACGTCTTCGCGATCCAACCGATCCAAGTACCGAACGTACGGCACCTCCGCGATCAGCACACTTTCAGCTCGGTGACGTCCCTCAAACTCTTGATCTTGTTGAGGCCGAGGGAGAGTTCTGTCAGCACGACGACATGGCGACGGTGATGATGAAGTTACCGACGCAGGGCTTCGTCTAAGCACTACGACGATATGACCGAGGTTTGTAACTGTGGAGGGGGGCACCGCACACGGCTAAAAGATCAACTTGTGTGTCTTTGAGGTGCCCCCTGCCTCCGTATATAAAGGAGGGAGAGGGAGAGGCAGTCGGCCCTAGGGGGGCGCCAAGGTGTGGAGTCCTACTAGGACTCCCTAGTCCTAGTAGGATTCCACCTCCCAAACGGACCAGGAAAGAGGGAAGGGAGAAGGAGAAGGAAAGGGGGGCCTTCTCCTAGTACTAATCAGGCTCCTGCCCAAAGGGGGGCGCACCAGCCCCTTGTGGGCTGGTGTGCTTCCCTCTTATGGCCCATAAGTCCCATAACTTCTCCCGGGGGGTTCCGGTAACCTCCCAGTACTCCAGAAAAATGCCCGAACCACTCGGAACCATTTCGATGTCCAAATGCAACCTTCCAATATATGAATCTTTACCTCTTGACCATTTCGAGACTCCTCATCATGTCTGTGATCTCATCCGGGACTCCGAACAAGCTTCGGTCATCAAATCACATAACTCATAATACAAATCGTCATCGAACGTTAAGCGTGCGGACCCTACGGGTTCGAGAACTATGTAGACATGACCGAGACACATCTCCGGTCAATAACCAATAGCGGAACTTGGATGCTCATATTGGCTCCTACATATTATATGAAGATCTTTATCGGTCAACATACGTTGTTCCCTTTGTCATCGGTATTGTTACTTGCCCGAGATTCGATCGTCGGTATCACCATACCTAGTTCAATCTCATTACCGGCAAGTCTCTTTACTCATTCCGTAATGCATCATCCCGCAACTAACTCATTAGTTACAATGCTTGCAAGGCTTATAGTGATGTGTATTACCGAGAGGGCCCAGAGATACCTCTCCGATACACGGAGTGACAAATCCTAATCGTGATCTATGCCAACCCAACAAACACCTTCGGAGACACCTGTAGAGCATCTTTATAATCACCTAGTTACGTTGTGACGTTTGATAGCACACAAGGTGTTCCTCCGGTATTTGGGAGTTGCATAATCTCATAGTCAGAGGAACATGTATAAGTCATGAAGAAAGCAATAGCAATAAAACTCAACGATCATAATGCTAAGCTAACAGATGGGTCTTGTCCATCACATCATTCTCTAATGATGTGATCCCGTTCATCAGATGACAACATATGTCTATGGTTAGGAAACTTAACCATCTTTGATTAACGAGCTAGTCAAGTAGAGGCATACTAGGGACACTTTGTTTTGTCTATGTATTCACACATGTACTAAGTTTCTAGTTAATACAATTCTAGCATGAATAATAAACATTTATCATGATATAAGGAAATATAAATAACAACTTTATTATTGCCTCTAGGGCATATTTCCTTCAGCGGCGACTCTTAGTCATCCTGCCAACGGCCTATCCCTCGATTCCTTGGAAAGAGCCCTTCAAGAACTTGAAACCACCGTGCGCTAGCCCAACGGTGGGCGCCAACTGTCGTGGTTTTGTCACGGCAGATTCCCTCGTGAAAGAACTTAGGTGCAAGGCCATGGCTACGGTGATTAGCTTAAAGGGGTTGAGCGGGACGAGAGACACGAGTTTACCCGGGTTCGGCCCCTCATGATCGAGGTAAAAGCCTGTATCCTGGTTTGTGTTGTATTGATCGAGTATCGATTACAAGGGAGCAGAATCTCTTAACCTAGCTATCGATGGATTGTAACTTGAGTTTAACCCCCCGCAGGGACTCACCTTTATATACACAAGTCGAGGCCCTGGGCTTACAAGAGTCCAAGTCAGGTCATACTCCATGACCGACCCTGATTCTAAATCACCTTGCCTTGCTAGGCAAGTCGCTATTGGGCGGCTTACACCTTCGGGTCACGCGCCATCTCTGGGTCTTGGGCCTTCAGTCGGCCCGCCTCATAAGCCGCCTTCAGGCTTTCACGTCCTGGCTTCTTGGGCCGGCCTAGGCTTCATAGCTGAGTCGCCAACAGCGTAACCCGGCCCCTCCTTGGCGGGTTGCACCGTGGGGTTATATCCCACCCCCCCGGGGAAGATTCGACCTCTTCAAAAACCTTATCACCATGGAAGGGAGATGGATCCTTGACATTGAAGATGTCGCTCATGTTGTACTTGTCGTGTGGGATGTCGATCTTGTAGGCATTGTTGTTGTAGCATGCTAGCACCTTGAAAGGTCCATCGGCTTGAGGTAGAAGCTTGAACTTGCGCTCGCTGGGGAAGCGTTCTTTACGTAGGTGTAGCCACACAAGATCTCTGGGATTGAACACCATGGGGTGCTTGTTGATGTTGATCTTGGTCACGAGGCGTTGTACTTGGTGCTCGATGGTGTGTCTTGTATCTTCATGCACCTTCTTGAGGTAGCTTGCTCATGCACTCGCGTCCATATTGATGCCCTCTTGTAGTGGTAGCGGTAGAATGTCCAATGGGGACATGGGTTGAATCCGTAGATGACCTCGAAGGGGGACTTGTCGGTAGTAGAATGTCTTGCTCAATTGTAGGCGGACTCGACGACGGTTAAGCATTCCTCCAACTCCTTGATATTCTTCTTGATCAACATGTGAAGGAGGGTCAATAGCGTCCGGTTGGTGACCTCCGTTTGGCCGTCGATTTGCAAACGGTATGCCGATGAGAAGAGTAGCTTGATTCTGAGCTTGGCACACAGTGTCTTCCAAAAGTAGCTAAGGAACTTGACGTCGCAGTCCGATACAATTGTCTTGGGCATTCCATGCAATCTCAAGATTTCCCTACAAAATAGGCTGCAACATGTGAAGCATTGTCTATCTTGTTGCAAGGAATGAAATGTGCCCTCATAGAGAAAAATGGTCCACAACAGCAAATACTGAATCTTTGCCATTACGAGTTCTAGTCAAACCAAGCACAAAATCCATACTAATGTCTTTTATGGGTGATATGGAATAGGAAGTGGCATATAAGACCATGGGATTGAGCAGTGGACTTAGCTTTGGACATGTAGAGCACCAGTTGGTGTAGCATGAGACATCGCAAAACATCTTAGGCCAAAAGTAATTCTTTGAGAGTAATTCTTATGATATATATTTTTATAATATTATAAAATGTAAACTAAATTACAAAAATAAAGCAAATAACAAAAGAGAAACAAAAAAAACAGAAAATATCATGTGGCCTCCGGCGCTCCTGGGTCGGCCCATGTCGGTCTCCCCTTAAGCGAAGGTTCCTGCATTCTTGCTGAAGGCGAGATATAGGGGCACCTGCTGAATTGGACGTTGCTGCTTATGCGCATAAAACAATGAGCCATAGCCCAATATTCTACTCGCTCTCATCGCCTGTTACGTTGGCTCAGACTTGAGAAAACAAAACTCTGGCTTGTAAAAAACTAGCTACGCTTTTTTATAGAGTTTAAAAACTTCATGAATTGAAAAATGATTATGAATTCAAGAATATACTATATTTAAAAAAATCATGATATCTAAATTATTTCACGTTTTTTCAAAAATTATAAAATTGATTATAAATTTTAAAATGTTCACAAATTCAAAAAAAATCATCAATTTCATAAAATATTCATCTTTTTCTTAAAGAATAATGGATTTTAAATTAACTTTATGAATCTATAAATGTTCATAATTTTATAAAAATTGTAAATTTAGAAAATATTTATGTATTTGAAATAAATTACCAATTGTAATTTTTTAATGGATTAAAAAATTGAAAGTGAAAATTTCATGGATTTCAAAATGTTCCTGAAATTTAAGAAAAGTATGAAGTTTCCTAAATAATCACAAAATTGAAGAACATATCATGCATTTTTAAATGAAAAAATGAAAACCATAAAAAAAAGAAAAAAAGACGAAAACACCAAGCAAAAACTAGGGAAAACAGAACCACATAAAACCCAACCCCAAAAAATTGGTGGGAGGAAATATAATGGCCTGCAAGCCACTTAGATCTAGCAAAAAGGGAGGTGTGTGTGTTGTAAAGTTTGGCCTCTATTGGATTATCAAAATTTTCTCAAAATATAATAATTTGGCCTCTATTTGGCGCCTTAGAGCAACTCCAATAGCCCCCGTAAAAATCATCCCGTTAAAGTCGTTTTACGGGATGGCAGTATAAATTAGAGGAAGTCCACTAAAATCCCCCCCCCCCCCTATTTTTTACTAAATGGTGTTGGGCAGCAAGTTAGTGACATGACTTTGGGCCCGCAAGTGAGGTGGCGTGACCTAGTGACGACGCGGCCTTGCAACGCAGGGGAGAGGAGGCGGGGCAGAGCGGTGGCGGTGGCGCGACTTGGTGGTGAGAGCCCTTGTCGCGGCATGACCTAACGGCGGCCTCGTGGCAGCACGACCTCGTGGGGCAAGGTAGGAGAATGAGCAGCGGCGGCCTCACGGCGGCGCGGGCAACGGAGGCGGTGGGCTTGCACGATAGGGCGGCGACAACAGCAGTGTGGCAGCCCGGCTGCCCGGCGCGGCACAAGGCTCACCTCTAGTAAAATTTCAGGCGGTTATTCAACCATCAAAATTACACGGGAAGACCATTTTCCCACAAACGTAAGTGACAATAGAGGTGATCATAAGAGATCCCATACAAAAATTCGAATTTACGAAAGGAGGCTTCTTCTTGCCCAACTTCCGATAAAAGGCAATTTTCAGGGATACATGGGCTATTTTTTTAACACAGTACAATTGAAGTCGCTCACATACATGAGCATACACTCATCCCTATAAACGCGCACACACACATACACCCCTATCCCTGTGAGGACCTTTGAAAGATTGAGACAACATAGCATCTTGAGATTTTACGAAGTGACCACAGATGTCTTGCAGTCGACGAGAACGTCTCCTTCTACTGAACTAACATCGCCGGAAGACTGAAATAAATCCAGAAGTAATGCGAACACCAATATCAAGTGTATGACTTCAACTCTGATGGGCTGGGGATACCACTACCATTCTAATCATCTAATAACTGGTTGGTTCGTGGATAGGGGAACTATTACAGGGGTTTTTTTTTTGGAAAAGGGACGGGAGTTGGTAGAGTTGGTTTAAGCGTGTTGGCCAGGAGCTTCCCCACCCCACCCGCAGTGGCTACAGAAAAGAAAATCTGACTTTGTTTTTTTAGGCAAATCCGAGTTTTTTTTCTTTTTTTTTTGAGGGGCAATCCGAGTTTGGTTACTGTCTCACTTTGCAAATCCGAGTGAGCCGGTGTCCGTCTCGATTGTCTGGGCCGGGCCGAGCCGGAGTCGAGCGTGGGATGAATATAAGCGTAAAGCATCGCCCCCCGTTCGTTCCTCATATAGAAACCCTAAGTTTGGCGGAGACTGCGGCGGCGGCGGCGAGAATACCAGACGGCAAGCCTGGTTAGCAATCTCAATCAACCAAAAAAGAAAGAGAAGAGAGATCGATGGCGGGTGGCGGCGGGGGAGGAGAGGTGAGGACGCCTCGGGAGATGGATCGGAAGCTGGAAGTTCCTTCCGAAGCAGAGATCCTGAGCATGGAGATTGCATCCCTGGTGAACTTGCTCAGGGAGAAGCAGTCTGACATTCTTCCATCCGACCCTGAGATCGTGAGGAAGATCACGTCCCTTAGGAGCGAGATCGCATGCCAAAAGTTGGATGAGGGCGATCGCCTAAACTGCTTATTCAGTTACATATTGCAACGGACGGATGCCTTGTGCGACGAGATGGCATCCGTGGCATCTATTCTGGCCAAAGTCAGTGTCCCCGTTATCTTCTATTACAAGGTCATCGATCTGTTAAACGCGGTGCAGAGATTATCTAAGATCTCCCTGAATATATTACATTATACCGCAAATGCAGATAAAAAGATGGCTGACCAAAATGTTGACAAAGGCAAATCTAGCACCCACTGTTTTGAGAACCAGGGAACCAAGCAACATGTGGGTGCATCGGTAACAGATCTGACAATGGGCCTTTGTAAATTAATCATGGAAACGCTGCAGATGGCTCCCTACTGTCCTGATGGCCAGATGACTGATGAGGAGGATGAACATTTCGTGGCAGCGGATCCTGTAAGTGGCCTTTGCGACCAGGTGACTGTCCACTCTTACGAGAACCAGAGTAACAAGGAGTACATGGAGATGATTGATCCCATGACAGATGAAGGCCAATCAAGCACGGAGACGCATGCGTCGAGGATGATGGACGAGGGCAATTCAAACAATGAAGGCAAATCAAGCACAAAGGCAGTGGTGATGGTGCTGGATTCCGATGAGGAGCATGAAGTGCGGGGTATGATCATGGAGATGCGCAAATATTTGAAGATGCTCGAATGTGAGGAAGAGGAGGAGGAGGGGAAGATGACCCCGGAGGATTTAGCGATGGCTGACCAATTTGAGAAGGAGCTATTAGAGATGGAAGCCAACTTTCTCAAAGTACAGGAGCAGGATGATAAGGACACGCCAAACTGGATCTCTGTCTCACATCAGGACGAGGCAGAGGAGATGGAGATGGAGGACAGGTTGTTCGCTAGACGCCGTAAAGGCTGGGAATCTGCATGGGGAGACCGCAGTGACTTCGAAGACATGAGTAAGTAAACTTAAACACCCATTGATTCCTTCTCATCGTATTCATCTTCCCACAATGGCAATGCAAGCAGATCCCCCCTCCCTTCCGTCCTTCCTTCCTTCATTCATTGCATATAAGTAAGTAATTCATGTTGGAACATGGCTAACACTTGGATTAATTTGGTGCTGCAGCCATATTGAGTCCTATGCACTTTACACATTGCACGCTGGGACTGATCCCCTACACTGCTACCACTGTGAGCGCCTTGCAGATCTACTCTGTCAAGATTGTTGAAACAAAGGGAAAGTTAAGGTGGCCACTCTATGTCTACGGGGTCGTCGCTGCCCGAGATGCCGTAGATCACAACCGTAACATTCTCTTCTCTCGGCAAAGGGAAGACTACCAAGAACTCACTCTAGAGGTAATATATGGTCTTTCATTTTGTTCTTCATTTTGTCCTTCTTTTTCTTCTTCCTGCAAGTGTCGTTGTTTGTTGCATTCAACAATACTGACGATTATGATCCTTGCAGGATCCTTTTTTGCACCTGACTGGCCCGTCTCGTGCGATTGTGGCTGTGGACAATGTTGACTTCGAAATCCAACTCAAAGTAAAGGGCACAACATGGTCTGGTGACAAAGCATTGATCAGTCACTTCCAGACTTACCCTGGTGGTTATCGTGAAGGTTTAGATACGGCGCTCTTCAGCAACTCCTTTTGCACGGTAGAGTTAAGCTTTGAGCGACTTATAGAAACCGTCCAGGCTACTATCTTGAGTGTCTGTGTTGTTGAAGGGTGGCCGTCACTTTTTGAATATGGCGGTCGGATTATGTGCTCCTCACCACCACAGGAAGTTAAGGACCCCCTATCCAGGCATGTTGTGTTGGTTGATTCTCATGATTTTGATGGAGAAATGCCAATGGGCTCAGCTGGTTACGTTGATCTGTCAAGGCATGTTGTTTCTGTAGAACTGGGACATAACCTGCAATTTGTCATACAAGCTTACTCACAGTCTGGTGTCATTGCTAGGCAAAGCCGTCTCACGTTTAGGACCAAATATTGCAACATAAATCGAGGCATATGTGAGATTGGTGACTCTAAGGTGGAGATTACTGTTGCTTGGTCCCAGCTTATCAAGAACAAGATGGAGATCCTCTAAGTACATGTTTGATTGTTCCTGTGGCATGGATGCTATGGAGTAGATCCGGCTCGATCCCTACCGCGTCTTCGACCGGTACTTCCGCGAGAAGGACGACAAGGGCGCCGGTAAGGGCAGGGGCAGCCATGGATGATCTTCTCCACCATAGCCAAACATGCCAAATTTTGGTAGTCCGATGGCATGTTATAGTAGCCGGATGATGTGGCATCGTTTACATAGTTGCATGGGTTTGCATGGATTTGAGATATGTTAATTGAGGTGCCCGGTTGGGAGATTGGAAATTTGCCGGGCGTCCGCGGGCGTTTGAAGGGTCGGATTTACCAACTCCGGCTATAGATACTCTTTACAAATGGTATTAGTAGAACTAGTGATTGATGCCACCAATATATGGGCACTTTGTTGCTCGAAGCTACAAACTGAAAAAATGGTGTGTTGTACATGATTTTAGAGTATAGGCAATACTGAATTTCTGTCCATGTTTAGTTTAAAGGAAAAACTTGACAACCTTATCAGCATACCTTAAAATCGATAGGCACAGCAGAAAAAGTGACAATTTGTCGTAGAAACATACAAGGAAAATCAACTAACTGACACAGGTGGTGGTGACTCAGTACATTACACATTACAGTACAGTAGAGAGTATCAAGTTTCAGCATCTGAGACATAATTCTATAACGTGACCCATCAGCCAAGACATGAACTTCCCACCCCTCAAAACAAGACATGAACTTTCCAAAAAAGGGGTGGCGCAACCAAGCAAGGAAGCCAACTGCGGATTTTTTTTTGTTTTTGAGGGAAAGCCAACTGCGGATTTAATAACCGAGCCTGTAGCCACGAGGAGGCTGCATGGGGTGCAAATTCAATGGTTGCACATGTGTCCCGAGTAAGAGCATCTCTAGCCGTTCGGTCCCTCAAGGGGCTTGAAATAGCGCCGTCGCCGTGTGACGCCCGGGTAATTAAGCTACAGTGATCCCCGCTAATGATGCCATGTCACCTCGGTTACTGTGGATAAACTCGCGTTAGTTCGGAACCTAGTTCGAATTTCAAATTTAAAACCGAGGTAAACAATAAAAGTTTTCAAACATTAAAACTAAAATGTTCGGAGTGTGCCAATTAATGCTTAGGTATTTATGATGAAGAAACCACGCTTTTACAAAATGCCTAAATACTTTTAAATGAATTAAAACAGAAAAGAATAAATAGAAAGAAAAGGAAAGAAATAAAAATACAAATAAAGCAGAAACCCCACCCCCACTGGTCGACTGCCCACTGCTAGCTGTGCCAGGCCCAGCCGACCACCCCAAGGCCCTTAAACCCCCTCCCACTCCTCACCCGTCCATCCACCGACACCCACACCCCCGAAAAATATCTCACCCTCCCTCTCTCCTCGATTGATCGGGATCGAGAGGAGAAGGACCCCGACGCCGCTTGCCGCCGTCTGTCGCCGCCAGATCAAGGCCGCCGCCTCGGAGCTCGCCGCCACGCCAGACGCCGCCACCTCGCCGTCCCTTCTTCCACTCCGCCGCTCGTCCCGTCGGCCTCCCCAAACTTCCCGAGCCCGCCGCCTGCCCTACTCCCCGTGAGCTCCCCTCTCCTTGTTCGTCACCGCTGTCACTGTGACTCGGCGCGCCGCTGTGGCTCCGCACCATCACAGCCTCGCCTCCGACGCCACTACCACCGCCTCGCCGGATCCGCCCGCCGATCTCTTCGCCATACCAAGATCGCTGCCGCAGACTGCTGGCAGCAGCCCATCGTGGCTACGCCGAATCACGCCGGGAGCCGAAGGCGCCGTCACCTTTCGCTTCGCTGCCTCGCCTCGGCCCCTCGATCGCAGGATTTAACCCCTTCCGCCCCACGGTGGCCTTTTTCCGCTTCCTGCGGCTTCGGCTTAGCCTTTTCGCGGCCATCGCCAGCCTCGGCCGGGTCATGACCAAGCGCCGCCGGCCATCATGGGCACCACTGCTGCCTTGCCTCGCCCGCCATGGCCTCGCCAGTGGTCACTGCCTCGCCCGGCCTCAAGTGGTCTCGCACACTGGGCGAAGGCCAGAACGGGTGCCCACGCGCCTCACCTGCTCCGCCCACTGCGCCGCTAGGCCCCTCGTGTTTGCGACAGGGGGACCCCCACCCCACAGAACGTTAAAAAAAAGAAGAAGAAAGAATTAAAAATAAAAATAATAAATAAAAATAAAAATGATTTAATAAAATTAATTATTAATAAATTAATTATCTAATGAATTAATAAAGTTAATTAATCCGGTTTAATTAATTTAATTAACTAGTTAGGTTAATTAAATAGTAATTAAATTAACTAATCTCTAATTAACCTAAATGGTGTATGATGGTAGGTCCCATCGACCCACTGGTCAGGTTGACCAAGTCAACTCTGTTGACTGCCGATGTCGACATGACATCATGCCGATGTCATTAATCTGTTTTTCGAATTAATTTAAATAGTTAATTAAATTCTAGAAATTAATAAAATCTTTAGAAAATCATATCTTTTAATCCGTAACTCGGATGAAAATATTTTCAACATGAAAGTTGCTCAGAACGACGAGACGAACCCGGATACGCAGCCCGTTCGTCCACCACACACCCCTAACATATCAAACACGCAACTTTCCCCCTCCGGTTCATCTGTCCGAAAACGCGAAACACCGGGAATACTTTCCCGGATGTTTCCCCCCTTCACCGGTATCACCTCATACCGTGTTAGGGCACGCCTAGCATCACGTATTGCTTTGTCATGCATCGATATGCATCTGTTTGCATGGTATTCATTGTTTCTTCCCCCTCTTCTCTCCGGTAGACTACGAGACCGACGCTGCCGCCAGTTCGACTACGGAGTTGACGACCCTCTCTCTTGCCAGAGCAACAAGGCAAGCCCCCTTGATCACCACATATCGCATATTCTACTCTATACTGATTGCATTAGAGTAGTGTAGCATGTTACTGCTTTCTGTTATACCTATCCTGATGCATAGCCTGCCCTTGCTACTACTGTTGTTACCTTTACCAGCAATCCTACATGCTTAGTATAGGATGCTAGTATTCCATTTGTGGCCCTACATTCTTGTCCGTCTCATTGTGCTATACTATCGGGCCGTGATCACTCGGGAGGTGATCACGGGTATATACTTATACTTATACATGATACATGTGGTGACTAAAGACGGGTCGGCTCGTAGGAGCGCCCGCGAGTGGATCTTTGTGGCGGAGCGACAGGGCAGGTTGAGACCGCCTAGGAGAGAGGTGGGCCTGGCCCTGTTCGGCATTCGCAGATACTTAACACGCTTAACGAGATCTTGGTATTTGATTTGAGTCTGGCTACTGGCCTATACGCACTAACCAACTACGTGGGAAAGATATGGGCACTCGGCGTCGTGGTATCATCCGAAGCACTTCGTGACGTCGGCCGAAGCGGCGCTACCGGATTGGAACGTAGGCCTGCTCTTGTATTAAGGGGCTAGTTACGCTCGGCCGCCACGCATAGCGTGTGTGTCAGGCGATGGGCCTGCACTTCGTGGCGCTTAGGTTTAGACCGGCGTGCTGACCTCTCTGTTGGCCTAGGTGGGGCTGCGACGTGTTGATCTTCCGCGGCGGGGCATGACCCAGAAAAGTGTGTCCGGCCAAATGGGATCAAGCGTGTTGGGTTATGTGGTGCACCCCTGCAGGGAAGTTAATCTATTCGAATAGTCGTGATCTTCGGTAACAGGACGACTTGGAGTTGTACCTTGACCTTATGACAACTAGAACCGGATACTTAATAAAACACACCCTTTCAAGTGCCAGGTACAACCCGGTGGTCGCTCTCTCTCAGGGTTACGAGGAGGGGATCGCCGGGTAGGATTATGCTATGCGATGCTACTTGGAGGACTTCAGTCTACTCTCTTCTACATGTTGCAAGGCGGAGGCTGCCAGAAGCGTAGTCTTCGATAGGATTAGCTATCCCCCTCTTATTATGGCATTCTGCAGCTCACCCAATCGATATGGCCCTTTACACATATACCCATGCATATGTAGTGTAGCTCCTTGCTTGCAGTACTTTGGATGAGTACTCACGGTTGCCTTGTTCCCCTTTTCCCCTATCTCTACTCGATTCTTGTGACCAGACGATGGAGCCCAGAGCGACGCCACCGTCGATGGCGACTACTACCCGGAGGTGCCTACTACTACGCAGCAGCCCACGACGCATTTACTGTGAGTAGTTAGGAGGATCCTGTGCAGGAGGCCTGCGCCTCTTCGATCTATATCCCAGCTTTGTGCTAGCCATCTTATGGCACCTTGTTTAACTTATGTCCGTACTCAGATATTGTTGCTTCCGACTCGCCTATGATCGAAAGCACTTGTATTCGAGCCCTCGAGGCTCCGGCTTGTATTATGATGCTTGTATGACTTATTTTATTTCTAGAGTTGTGTTGTGATATCTTCCCGTGAGTCCTCGATCTTGATCGTACACGCTTATGCGTGTATGATTAGTGTACGATTGAATCGGGGCGCCACAAGTTGGTATCGAGCCGATTTGCCTGTAGGGAAATCCCTTCCACACTCCTTGGCCGAAGTCGAGTCTAGACTTTACAAAACTTTTACTAACTTGGCTGTGTGGCCCATGGGCCCACGTCGCCATTGGGTGGCATTAGGATCTTTTACTCCTCGACCTTTACTCTGGGGCTCTGATCTCTCCTTTATTCGGGTTAAATGAATTTTGCTAAATCTAACATTAGGATCTCGTTATCACTTTCACCCGGAGAGCCCCTTATTATTGATGATCGTCTGCTGCACCAGAAGACCCTGAAGATACTCTCCGCTGTTAACCCGAGAACTTGGGTTCATCGCGTTTGCAATTCCCCTTCCACCGTAAACCCTTATGGATAACTACTTGCAGTTGTTATTCTTACATTCATCCCCAGTTGGTCTTGTTATTACAAGATACCCTGAAAAACTCGTCCTTGTTTCGATAATCCTTTGAGCTTACTGCCTTGTTGTTCTTTGTCACCTGAATACCCCTACGGTTAATTCTCGCACTTATCGAGTATCCTCTCATCCCCGAGTTGATCATGTATTACACAAAATTCTTCGAAATACCATTCGGTCTTCCGAAAATCCTCGACAACCTATTGCTCTGGAATTTCTTGTTTGCTTTCATTATGATTAATATTATAAGTATAGTAATCATATTGGCATCCTTTGTCACCATCATTTTTGAGTCCATTGATGCAATACGTTGTGAATGTTCACAATCATCAGTCGAGTCCTAGGATTATCTTTCCGGCTCAGACGTCATTTTGAACATGAGCTGGTTCTCGACCAAACTATCTCGTCGTCGATTGTGCCTCCGGTATATTCCATTGATCCATCCTTGATCGTAACGTCGCTCGATCCTTTGTTTTGGAAATCACAATTCCTTTGCATTTAAGCTTTGAATTATTCAGATGATTCCATAACCTGTTGCATTTGCATTCCTTCCTCTTCTGGTTGAGTATCGATACTCACATCAGATCCTTTGTGGACCATCAAGTCCTTTGTTGGATTGTTATCCGACAATGTCCTTCGCATTTGATCACTTTATGAGTTCTTCCCCTGATACATAATGCCTTTGTTAAGTTGTATCCTCTGCTTGGCCAACCATACTCTGCTTCCGGGCTTGTGTTATTTACTCTTGAAACTTGTGGTATATGTTTATAAGAAGCCCCTATGGGTTGAACATATGCCTTATCTAAACCGTGTGAACCCGAAAGTTTTCACGATTCATACTCTTCTGGTGCTTCGCCAGATAAAATTTCAGCACTGCAACTTCATCGAACGCGAGAAGTGAATGAAAGGTTATGCATTGGAGAAGTGGGAGTCGACCTTGAACTCGTGTTCATGCCCATGGACACGATGTAGATCCTATCATGGAAGCTTCTTGTAACTATTTCCTGGATATAATATCCTTTGGTATCGGTGAATTGATCCTTTGCAATCATGGTTCCGACCATGTTCTCCTTTAAATACCATTTCCTGTGCAAGTTTATGCACTTGTCTTCTATAGAGCAATACCCCAGTCCAACCTCTACTTTGATCTATCGTCGAGTATTACCCCCCGGTATCTCGAGATTATCTTGGAATTGCATAATTTCTTATGAGTTCTTCATCAAGTACTACATACTCACCGATTACAATTTTTCATGGGCTCGGAGTTATTAACCACTCAAAGACACCGATAACTGAACCGAGTCCGCACTCACGGTTCAACAACTCTTCAAGAAGCTTCTATAAGTATGAGTTTGTACCCGATCACGCCATTCCTAGCCTGTTTGGCTATATCATTGTCGTGATGATTCTAACCGTGCTACCTGGTCCTTATTCTCGGAGCACCAATTTGCATTTATAGCTAAGCTTACGCCGATTTTCCTCGTCATACCCTTTCACCTTAAACAACAAGCTTGAGTTCGAGTTTGTGTCGTAACTGTGGTTCCAATAACCCTTCGCTTCATCATTTCTTTGACTTGATGTCATCGCCAATCGATTACATCTTCACGAAATCTCTGGACAATTGTGTCGTGGTCATCATCAACATTCTGAGCTCTTCCAAGATATCTATCGAATTCTTGATGAGAAATACCACCCTTGCCCTAGATTTTATGCATTATCATCGACCACTGTATTGCCTTCCCTCCAACTCAAGCTTTTTCGTTTTTGGTGATATACCTTGAGTTCTCTCGCTATCCGGCAATTGTTCTCCTTTACCTTGGAACATTAACATCTCTTATGTCATCAATGTTGTGAGAATTTCGCCACCTCTTAAGAATTCTTGGTATGGTGATACTTCTCACCATCACCATTCTTTCTTAGGTCCTCAGTATCGATACCAACCGGGTACCAACAAGTGAGCGGTACTTTTTGGATTCTGCCCTTCTAGCAACCCTATTGCTTTGAAGTTAATGGTCGGCCGCTCATTCTTAGACTATTGATTATTGAATCATCATTCCGACGTTGGTCGTGCAACCCAGCCCATATTTCGGTGCACCTCTCATCCAATGTTTAACTGCGTATGTTCTCCTCGAGCATACACCATTTTATCATTTGATCCGACAAATGTTATCTCCTTGTTCACATAACCGTGGAAACCCACCTTTTTGGAAATCTCGAGGATTTTCGTTTATTCCATCAGCTACCCCTCATCCTCTCCTTGGTTTAAGGAAGAACTGCTGCTTCGTAACCCGCTCCCATAGTTCATTTCGAGAATCTTGAAATGTCATTTCGCCTATTTGTGTTGCACCTTTTCTTCTCGGACATCCCGAGTGCGAGGTATCATGACACCAATCGGATCTGAATCTCGGTCAGATATGATGGTTGGGACAACTTTCCAAGAGTTATGATGTTGGTCCTTTGATGACCCGGTAACATGATGTCATTCCTAGCATCCCCCCCCCCTGGGCGGAGGGCCTATTGTTATAGTTTCCTTTTAGCAAGGTTATCTATTCTTCCATGAGGAAATGGTAAGACTTATTCTATAAGTTGTTCCTGATGAATCCTTCGTGTATCCAGTCGACCTTTTGCTTGAAGACCATGTCAATGCTATCTCGAAGCATGTCGTGATACTACGATTTTCAACAAGAACATTTGAAGTCTAATGCTAAATGTTTCTTGCTCAATTATCCAAACACCGTTGTATGGGTAATGTCATGAAATTCCTCTCCCCTACCTAAGGAGTTTTCTTCATAATATCCTGTCATGGATATCATGCTCTGCTTGTCCTTGGGAAGAATATACCCCTAAAATATGTGTTTAAACACATTTTCCTTTCCATTGTTCTGCTTAACTTTGATGATCACATTTTCCTTTCCATTGGTTTGTTTGACCTTTCTTGTGATCTATATAAACTAAGCGATAATAATTCACTGCTTATGTAAACACCTCGGTGTACAACTCTGCCGGTGAGACCCTCGTTTCTATTGTTGATGACATTTGGTAACCGCCGATGGATGAGAACTTTGCCTCTTGGCCCGCCTCATTTCAACGAGCAGGAAAATGGTTCTCTTCGTCCCTCGCCCTTGGTACCGACATTGTTGCCGACATAACTGACATGCTACTCTCTGACATGCCTTGCTATCGTGATCGTACAAGATGTCAGCCCCCTTTCTACTTTTAACCCACATGGTGGGCCCATAACCCACAGGTCCCAGGAACGAAACCTGACTCTCCTGTACAACCCGTTGTCAAAGTTATTCCTCGTGCTTGACTTTGTATGTAATTCACGGGCCACTTGCCTGTTGATCTATTCTGGTATCGGACACAATACTTATTCCCGCTGCTCAACCCCTTTCAAGATTTCTGCTTCGTGCAATGAACGATTGCCTATCCGCTTGAAACTTCTTATTGCACCGCCTTACTTTGCTCTCGATATGTGTAATTTGTTCAACTCGAGAGATACTCATATGTTCATTCTTGGGATACCCCGGATGAATTTCCCTTATAACATCCTATCATTGTAGAGCTGCCCCTTACCTATTCGTAAGTACGATGGAGTTCCCCGAAGAAAGGACGACAACTTCATCATGATGCTTTGGAATAAAGAATTGAAGACATCAACGAAAGGGATTGACTTCTTCAAGGAGATCCGTTTGAATGTCGTAACCAGAACTTTCCCCCTTACTCCCCTCTTAAATCTCGGGACGAGATTTCTTGTAGTGGAGGAGAATTGTGACGCCCGGGTAATTAAGCTACAGTGATCCCCGCTAATGATGCCACGTCACCTCGGTTACTGTGGATAAACTCGCGTTAGTTCGGAACCTAGTTCGAATTTCAAATTTATAACCGAGGCAAACAATAAAAGTTTTCAAACATTAAAACTAAAATGTTTGGAGTGTGCCAATTAATGCTTAGGTATTTATGGTGAAGAAACCACGCTTTTACAAAATGCCTAAATACTTTAAAATGAATTAAAACAGAAAAGAATAAATAGAAAGAAAAGGAAAGAAATAAAAATACAAATAAAGCGAAACCCCACCCCCATTTGGGCCGACTGCCCCCATTGCTGCTAGCCAGGCCGGGCCGACCACCCAGCTCCTTAACCCTCCCCCCACTCCTCACCCGGTCCATCCACCGACACCCACACTTCAAAAATATCTCACCTCCTCTCTCACCCGATTGGATCGGGATCGAGAGGAGGAGGACCCCGACGATTCGCCCCGTCGCCGTCCGTCGCCGCCAGGACCGCGCCGCCGCCCGGAGCTCGCCGCCCCACGCCAGGACGCCGCCACCTCGCCGTCCTTCTTCCACTCCGTCGCTCGTCCCCGTCGGCCTCCCCAAACTTCCCCGAGCCCGCTGCCCGTGCCCTACTCCCCCTGTGAGCTCCCCCTCTCCTCGTCCGTCGTCGCGGTCACCGCACTCAGCGCTGGCGCCTGCCGTGGCCCGCACCACCACAGCCCCCTGCTGCCTCCGACGCGACCACCACCGCCCCTCGCCGGATCCGTCGCGCTGATCCCCTTCCGCCACAGCCAAGACTGGCTGCCGCACCGCTGGCAACCACTTGTGGCCACGCTGAATCACGCCCGGGCGCCGAAGCGCTTGCCGTCACCCTTCGCCCGCGTTGCCCTGCTCCGGCCGCCACCTCAGTCCCGCATCACCGTGCCGAACCCCCCTTCCCCTCCCCCACGGTGGCCTTGCCCACTTCCCCTGCGGCTCCGGCCTAGCCCCTCTGCGGCCACTGCCGCAGCTCCTGCTGGGCCGTGACCAAACGCCGCCTCGGGCTGCTGCGGGCACCATCATGGCCTTGCCCGCCCGGCCATGGCCTCGCCGTGGTCACTGCCTCGCCCGGCCTCAAGTGGGTTCTGCACACTGGCGAAGGCCAGAACGGGTGCCCACGCCTCACCCGTCTCGCCCACTGCCCGCTAGGCCCCTCGTGTTTATGACAAGGGGGCCCCCACCCCACAGAACGTTAAAAAAAGAAGAAGAAGGAATTAAAAATAAAAATAATAAATAAAAATAAAAATGATTTAATAAAATTAATTATTAATAAATTAATTATCTAATGAATTAATAAAGTTAATTAATCCGGTTTAATTAATTTAATTAACTAGTTAGGTTAATTAAATAGTAATTAAATTAACTAATCTCTAATTAACCTAAACAGTGTATGACAGGTAGGTCCCACTGGTCAGGTTGACCAAATCAACTTTGTTGACTGCTGATGTCAGCATGACATCATGCTGATGTCATTAATCTGTTTTTCGAATTAATTTAAATAGTTAATTAAATTCTAGAAATTAATAAAATCTTTAGAAAATCATATCTTTTAATCCGTAACTCGGATGAAAATATTTTCAACATGAAAGTTGCTCAGAAAGACGAGAAGAACCAGGATACGCAGCCCGTTCGTCCTCCACGCACCCCTAACATATCAAACACGCAACTTTCCTCCGGTTCATCTCGTAAAAAGCGAAACACCGGGAATACTTTCCCGGATGTTTCCCCCCTTCATCGGTATCACCTCATACCGCGTTAGGGCATGCCTAGCATCACATATTGTTTTGTCATGCATCGATATGCATCTGTTTGCATGGTATTCATTGTTTCTTCCCCCTCTTCTCTCCGATAGACTACGAGACTGACGCTGCTGCTGCCCAGTTCGACTACGGAGTTGACGACCCCTCTCTCTTGCCAGAGCAACCAGGCAAGCCCCCCCCCTTGATCACCAGATATCGCCTATTCTACTCTATACTGCTTGCATTAGAGTAGTGTAGCATATTCTTGCTTTTCGTTATACCTATCCTGATGCATAGCATGTCCTTGCTACTACTGTTGTTACCTTTACCTGCAATCCTACATGCTTAGTAAAGGATGCTAGTATTCCATCTGTGGCCCTACATTCTTGTTCGTCTGTTGTGCTATACTATCGGGCCGTGATCACTCGGGAGGTGATCACGGGTATATACTTATACTTATACATGATACATGTGGTGACTAAAGACGGGTCGGCTCGTAGGAGCGCCCGCGAGTGGACCTTTGTGGCGGAGCGACAGGGCAGGTTGAGACCGCCTAGGAGAGAGGTGGGCCTGGCCCTGTTCGGCGTTCGCGGATACTTAACACGCTTAACGAGATATTGGTATTTGATCCGAGTCCGCTCTTGGCCTATACGCACTAACCAACTACGTGGGAAAGATATGGGCACTTTCGGCGTCGTGGTATCGGCCGAAGCACTTCGTGACGTCGGATCGAAAGCTGCCGGATTGGAACGTAGGCCTGCTCTTGTATTAAGGGGCTAGTTACGCTTCCGGCCACGCATAACGTCTTGGTGTGCTCAGGCGATGGGCCTGCACTGCGGCGCTTAGGTTTAGACCGGCGTGCTAACCTCTTTGTTGAGCCTAGGTGGGGCTGCGACGTGTTGATCTTCCGCGGCCGGGCATGACCCAGAAAAGTGTGTCCGGCCAAATGGGATCAAGCGTGTTGGGTTATGTGGTGCACCCTTGCAGGGAAGTTAATCTATTCGAATAGCCGTGATCTTCGGTAACAGGACGACTTTGAGTTGTACCTTGATCTTATGACAACTAGAACCGAATACTTAATAAAACACACCCTTTCAAGTGCCAGATACAACCCGGTGGTCGCTCTCTCAGGGTTACGAGGAGGGGATCGCCGGGTAGGATTATGCTATGGGATGCTACTTGGAGGACTTCAGTCTACTCTCTTCTACATGTTGCAAGGCGGAGGCTGTAAGTGTAGTCTTGACAGTGATTAGCTATCCCCCTCTTATTACGGCATTCTGCAGATTCAGTCCTTGATATGCCCCTTTACACATATATCCATGCATATGTAGTGTAGCTCCTTGCTTGCGAGTACTTTGGATGAGTACTCACGGTTTCCTTGTTCCCCCTTTTCCCCCTATCTCTACTCGATTGCTGCGACCAAACGATGGAGCCCAGGAGCCAGACGCCACCGTCGATGACGACTACTACCCCGGAGGTGCCTACTACTACGTGCAGCCCGCTGACGACGACCAGGAGTAGTTAGGAGGATCCCAGGCAGAGGCCTGCGCCTCTTTCGATCTCAGATCCCGGTTTGTGCTAGCCATCTTATGGCACCTTGTTTAACTTATGTACGTACTCAGATATTGTTGCTTCACGACTTCGTCTATGATCGAGCACTTGTATTCGAGCCCTCGAGGCCCCTGGCTTGTATTATGATGCTTGTATGACTTATTTTATTTTTAGAGTTGTGTTGTGATATCTTCCCGTGAGTCCCTGATCTTGATCGTACACGTTTGCGTGTATGATTAGCGTATGATTGAATCGGGGGCGTCACAAGTTGGTATCAGAGCCGACTGCCTATAGGAATCCCCCTTCCACACTCCTTGGCCTAAGTCGAGTCTAGACTTTACAAAACTTTTACTAACTTGGTTGTGTGGCCCATGGGCCCACGTCGCCATTGGGTGGTATTAGGATCTTTTACTCCTCGACCTTTACTCTGGGGCTCTGATCTCTCCTCTATTCGGGTTAAATGAATTTTGCTAAATCTAACATTAGGATCTCGTTATCACTTTCACCCGTAGAGCCCCTTATTATTGATGATCGTCTGCTGCACCAGAAGACCCTGAAGATACTCTCCGTTGTTAACCCGAGAACTTGGGTTCATCGCGTTTGCAATTCCCCTTCCACCGTAAACCCTTATCGATAACTACTTGCAGTTGTTATTCTTACATTCATCCCCAGTTGGTCTTGTTATTACAAAATACCCTGAAAAACTCGTCCTTGTTTTGATAATCCTTTGAGCTTACTGCCTTGTTGTTCTTTGTCACCTGAATACCCCTACGGTTAATTCTCGCACTTATCGAGTATCCGCTCATCCCCGAGTTGATCATGTATTACACAAAATTCTTCGAAATACCATTCGGTCTTCCGAAAATCCTCAGCAACCTATTGCTCTGGAATTTCTTGTTTGCTTTCATTATGATTAATATTGTAAGTATAGTAATCATATTGGCATCCTTTGTCACCATCATTTTTGAGTCCATTGATGCAATACGTTGTGAATGTTCACAATCATCATCCGAGTCCTAGGATTATCTTTCCGGCTCAGATGTCATTTTGAACATGAGCTGGTTCTCGACCAAACTATCTGTCGTCGATTGTGCCTCTGGTATATTCCATTGATCCATCCTTGATCATAACGTCTGCTTCTGATCCTTTGTTTTGGAAATCATAATTCCTTTGCATTTAGACTTTGAATTATTCAGATGATTACATAACCTGTTGCATTAGCCTTCCTTCATCTTCTGGATGAGAATCGATACTCACATCAGATCATTTCTGGACCATCAAGTCCGTTGTTGGATTGTTATCCGGTGTGTCCTTCGCATTTGATCACTTTATGAGTTCTTCCACGATACATAATGCCTTTGTTAAGTTGTATCCTCTCGCTTGGCCAACCATACTCGCTTAGGGCTTGTGTTATTTACTCTTGAAACTTGTGGTATATGTTTCTAAGAAGCCCCTATGGGTTGAACATATGCATTCTCTAAACCGTGTGAACCCGAAAGTTTTCATGATTCATACTCTTCTGGTGCTTCGCCGGATAAAATTTCAGCACTGCAACTTCATCGAACGCGAGAAGTGAATGAAAGGTTATGCATTGGAGAAGTGGGAGTCGACCTTGAACTTTGTGTTCATGCCCATGGACACGATGTAGATCCTATCATGGAAGCTTCTTTTAACTATTTCCTGGATATAATATCCTTTGGTATCGGTGAATTGATCCTTTGCAATCATGGTTCCGACCATGTTCTCCTTTAAATACCATTTCTGTGCAAGTTTAAGCACTTGTCTTCTATAGAGCAATACACAAGTCCAACCACTACTTTGATCTATCGTCGAGAATTACCCCCCGGTATCTCGAGATTATCTTGGAATTGCATAATTTCTTATGAGTTCTTCATCAAGTACTACATACTCACCGATTACAATTTTTCATGGGCTCGGAGTTATTAAACACTCAAAGACACCGATAACTGAACCGAGTCCGCACTACGGTTCAACAACTCTTCAGTAAGCTTCTATAAGTATGAGTTTGTACCCGATCACGCCATTCCCTTCTATAAGTATGAGTTTGTACCCGATCACGCCATTCCTAGCCTGTTTGGCTATATCATTGTCGTGATGATTCTAACTGTGCTACCTGGTCCTTATTCTCAGAGCACCAATTTGCAACGATAGCTAAGCTTACATCGATTTTTTCGTCACACCCTTTCACCTTAAACAACAAGCTTGAGTTCGAGTTTGTGTCGTAACTGTGGTTCCAATAACCCTTCGCTTCATCATTTCTTTGACTTGATGTCATCGCCAATCGATTACATCTTCAAGAAATATCTGGACAATTGTGTCGTGGTCATCATCAACATTCTGAGCTCTTCCAAGATATCTATCGAATTATTGATGAGAAATACCACCCTTGCCTCGATGATCTGCGTTATCATCGACCACTTTATTGCCTTCCCACAAACACAAGCTTGTTCGTGTTTGGTGAAAATTCGGCGGGTTTCATTCACATTTGTACATAATAATAAAAGGACATAACAAAAACATAGAAAAAACTACGCCGCCCGCTGTCGCCCGAGCCTTCTACATGCCGAGGTGCTTGTAGAAGGCGATGTAGTCGCCTTTGTCGTCATCTTCATGTACGCCGCCACCGCCGTCTTTGCTGCACCCCTGACCTGCGTCGCCAATGCGAGTGGGGTTGGTCGGCGCTGGCGCCTCCTCGTCACTGTCGTCGTCAAGGATGACGCCGTCGCCCTCGTCGTGGTCGCGGCACCGTGCGGCGATCTCCTCCGGAGAGTGGCGCTGGCGCTCCATTTCCTCCCGGACGTAGTCCTGGCGCGACCATGCCAGGCCGTCCTCCAGGTCAGCGGCCATGGCTTCGTGCTCCTTCTTCACGGGAAGGAGCGTCGGCTTGGTCTTCGGCTTGACAAGGCGGGAGGAGGGACGAGAAGGGACATGGCCGCCTGATACGTCTCCGTCGTATCTATAATTTTTGATTGTTTCATGCCAATATTATACAACTTTCACATCTTTTTGGCAACTTTTGATATGATTTATTGGACTAACCTATTGATCCAGTGCCTAGTGCCAGTTCCTGTTTTTTGCATGTTTTTTGTCTCGCATAAAATCCATATCAAACGAAGTACAAATGCAATAAAAATTTACGGAGAATTATTTTGGAATATATGTGATTTTTGGGAGTTGGAATCACCGCAAACGGAGGCCCACACAGCCCACAAGACACCAGGGCGCGCCCCAGGCCCCTGGCGCGTGGTGGTGGGTTGTGCCCTCCTCGAATTTCGGCTGGAGCTCTACTTCGGGCGCAATGAAGGATATATCCGAAAAAATCATGTTAAAATCTCAGCGCAATAGGAGTTACGGATCTCCCGGAATATAAGGAACGGGTTTCGGCCAGATCTGGGGAACGAGAAACTGAAGAGAACAGAGAGGGAGATCCAATCTCGAGGGCTCCGCCTCCACCGCCCTGGAGGCCATGGACCATAGGGGGAACTCTCCTCCCATCTAGGGGGGAGGCCAAGGAAGAAGAAGAAGGAGGGGCTCTCTCTCCCCCTCTCTCCCGGTGTCGCCGGAGTGCCGTCAGGGCTAGGATCGCGACGGCGATCTACATCAACCATCTTGCTACCATCAACACCAAATCTCTCCCCCTCTATGCAGCGGTGTAACACCCCTTCTCCCCACTGTAATCTCTACTTAAACATGGTGCTCAACTCCATATATTATTTCCCAATGATCTATGGTTATCCTATGATGTTTGAGTAGATCCGTTTTGTCATATGGGTTAATCGTGATCTTGGTTGGTATGATTATATATTTTATTTATGGTGCTGTCCTATGGTGCCCTCCGTGTCGCACAAACGTGAGGGCCCCCGCTGTAGGGTGTTGCAATACGTTCGTGGTTTGCTTATTGTCATTGTTGTGGGGGTGACAGCAGTCTAAACGTGAACAAGTGGGTTATGGCGTATGTGAGTAAAGAGGACTTGATACTTAATGCTATGGTTGGGTTTCACGACCTTAATGATCTTTAGTAGTTGCGGATGCTTGCTAGAGTTCCAATCATAAGTGCATATGATCCAAGTAGAGAAAGTATGTTAGTTCATGCCTCTCCCTCATGTAAAATTGCAAGAATGATTACCGGTACTTGCTATCAATTGCCTAGGGACAAATGGCTTTCTTGTTGACAAAAGCTATCCACTTTTATTACCTTGCAATTTATTCGTACTTTTTTTCTCGCAAAGTACTCGTAGTTTTATTCTTGAAAAATAGTTTCATACTTGTGCTAGGTAAAGCAAACGTCAAGTGTGCGTAGAGTTGTATCGATGGTCGATAGAACTTGAGGGAATATTTGTTCTGCCTTTAGCTCCTCGTTGGGTTCGACACTCTTATTTATCGAAGAAGGCTACAAACGATCCCCTATACTTGTGGGTTATCACCGCCCTCGTTGATGACGAGGGCGCCGCCGCTCGGACGAGGGCGCCGCCGCCCGAGCGACGTTTCCCGTGGCTCCGGCTTGACGGGGAGGAGTGGCAACCTGGAGGAACGGGAGCCCGATGAGGACGACGATGCCGTATCCATTCTCCTCGGCATCCAGGAACTGCCGCGGCGGCGAGAGAAGGAGGGGGCTACCAGGTACTCCATACGTGGCGGGTTGCCGGCCTCGATGTGCTCGAGGACGGCTTCTAGAGTGCGCCCTGGGACGCCCCACCATTGACGCCGACCCTCAAAGTTGTGGCGCCCACGGGGTTCAGGGCCGTTCGTGGACGCGAGTTGCTCAGCGTGGCGGCGCTCGAAGTACGTCGTCCACAGATTGTGGCTGTCGGGGGCGTACCTCGGCTGTTGATGTGCGTCCTCCAGCAGAGACAACTGGATTCACGCGATCTTGGCGTGGCGTTTAGCAGCGGCGGGTGGCGGTGGCACCGGGACTCTGCCGGCGCTGAGCCTCCACGATCCCGGCACCCCGCATGTCGTGCGGCACCGGTAGTCCGCCTCGTAGCGGAAGCGAGCCTCCACCTCATGTAGGTGGCGGCGGGCGAAGCGGTTGGCCGCCGCTCCGTCGCCGGGGAAGCGCTCGGCCATTGTGTCGCGGCTTGAGACGGGGGAGGGCGGCGAAGGAGAGAGGTTGTGGCGAGGTAAGTGTGCGGCCAGTGATGGGGAGGGGTGGCTTTTATAGCGGCGAGTGGGCGGCGAGCGGGCGGCAGTAGTGTGGACGAGTGGCGGGAGGGGCGGGACGCGCGCGGCGCGCCTTCACTGCGCCACCCGTGAATCAATGAAGGCCGACTGGCGACATCCTTCGCATTGATTCCCACAGGAAACCAAGGCGATGAGGACGACAAAGATTCTCGGCGACGCGCGGCCGCTGACTAGGAGGTTCCACCAGTTTTCGCGCCAAATTTGTTTCCCTCGGCGCCACCAGGCGCCCCCCAGCGCGCCGAGTTCGGCCTGGGTCTATTGACGCCAGTTCCGTCCCTAACCGGCAAAATTTGGGCTCTTGGGGCGCGACTGGGCCGATCTTTTAGAGCCACCGATAAAAATGGGACCTGGCGGGGCTGTTGGGGGGTCGAGTGGAGATGTTCTAACATGCAAGACACCAACTGGCGGTGTATGTCGCTCAATAATCTGATGGGCGAAACCCGGCGTCTCTCAAGCGGGGCGTGAGCAAAATATGTGGAGACAATGTGTCAGCACCCCTGACATGGCTACCCCACCTGACGGTGTCACACACAACAGTACCACAAGGCCAAGGCCCACTCGTCAACACAAGCCCAATTCCAAGGTGGTTGGACTGGGCTAGCCCAGTGAAGCCCACCTCGCCATCTCACCTACTTCGCCACCAACTCTAGAGGAGGACAACATCCAGAGGATCAGAACGACACAGCTTGGCGGCTACCCCTCCCACCTACCTCGACTCTCCATTCTTGTAACCCTAGTTCATGTGTAATCGGGACATAATCCTCCTAGCTGCACTCGTGAGCTATAGATCGAGGCTACTACTTACATCTGGTATCAGAGGCTAGACACCACCCTTTCATTCCGGTGTAGTTTATGGATAGTAGGCGTCCACAACAAGCTCGTCTCCGCCTTGAAACCATGGATCCCATGATCAAGGAGTACCTCGAGAAGAATACAAAATCCATGGACAAATTCCGTGCCGGCATGCACAACAACACCCACGCGAGGCGAGGAGATGAGCGTGGCGAACGCACTCCTGCAACAAGGGCGTCTGCTAATACGTCTCCAACGTATCTATAATTTTTTATTGTTCCATGCTATTATATTATCAATCTTGGATACTTTACATGCATTTTCATGCTATTTTATATCATTTTGGAGAACTAACATATTAATCCAAAGGTTCGATGCCGCTTGCTATTTTCTCGCTTGTTTTTGTTTTCCAGAAAATCAGTAACAAATGGAGTCCAAACGCTATGAATTTTTTTGAGAATTTTTCTGAACATAAGAGACCCTAGAAGGTTCGGGAGGAGACCCGAGAACGAATGAGGAGATGACAGGACAACAGGGCATGCCCAGGGGGCGCCCTATTGCCTTGTGGGCCCTCGAGGCTTCGTCTGACCTAATTCCACTTCTATAATTCTCAAATATGGAGAAACCCCCAGGGAGCCACCCGAAATACTTTTTCTGCCGCTGCAAGCTTCTATTCTTCCGCAATCCCATCTAGAGGTCTTTTTCGGTACTCTGCCAGAGGTGGAGTCGGTCACAGAGGGCTTCTACATCATCCTTGCCGCCTTTCGATGATGCATGAGTAGTTTGACATAGACCTATGGGTCCATAGCTAGTAGCTAGATGGCTTCTTCTTTCTCTTTGATCTTCAATACAATGTTCTACTCGATCTTCTTGGAGTTTTATCCGATGTAATCTTCTTTTGCGGTGTGTTTGTTGGGATCTGATGAATTATGAGTTTATGATCAGATTATTCATTGAAAGTAATTGCGTCTTTTTTTGAACTTTATTATGCATGATTGCCACAACTTTTTATTTCTCTCCAATCTATCCGCTTGGTTTGGCCAACTAGATTGATTTATCTTCAGTGGGAGAGGTATTTTGTAATGGGTTCAATCTTGCAATGCTCTACATCCTAGTGACACAAGGGGACAAGACACATATTTGTATATTTTTTTCATTAAGGTAAAACAACAAGGTTTATTCATATTGATTGGGTTTACTTTGTCTACATCATGTCATCTTGCTTAAGGCGTTACTCCATTTTTTATGAACTTAATACTATAGATGCATGCTGGACAGCGGTCGATGGGTGGAGTAATAGTAGTAGATGCAGGCAAGAGTCGGTCTACTTGTCTCGGACGTCATGCCTATATACATGATCATTGCTGTGAATATGTCCTAACTATGTGCTTTTCTATCAATTGCCCAACAGTAATTTGTTCACCCACCGTATGCTATGTGTTCGAGAGAGAAGCCTCTAGTGAAAACTATGGCCCCCGGGTCTACTTTTATCGTATTATAAAAACCAAAATTCCTTTTCTGCATTTATTTAACTTTATTTTATTTTGCAATATATATCTATCTATAAAATATTTAATTCTTGCAAGTAAGGAGTTCAAGGGGATTGACAACCCTGTTATCCACGTTGGGTGCAAGTATTTGCTTGTGTGTGTATGCGTTGTTCACGAGGCTTTGTGTGATTCTCCTATTAGTTCGATAAACCGTGGTTCTCACCGAGGGAAACACTTATCTCTACTGTATTGCATTTGCTCTCCTATTCGGGGAAAATCCCAACGCAGCTCACAAGTAGCAGGAAGAATTTCTGACGCTGTTGTCGGGGAGACATCATCAAATTCTCGTAAAGTTCCTACATACAAATTATCATTTACTTGCTCTACTTTTTATTTGCCTAGTCATGTCATCACACTAAACCAGAAAGTAAAAGTAAAGACATATGGATCCTCATCCACTTGGTAATCTTTTCAAACTTGTTGCATGTTGCAAACCAATAGCTAAAAATGAAGAAGTGATAAAAGAAAATGTTATTGGGATACATCTATTGAATGAAAAGCATGATTGCAATTCTGTTAGTGTAAATCCTATTAATGTCAATTGTGCTAATGATCATGATTTGTGTGATAATTATGATGTTTCTTGAGATCTTGAGAATTCTGAGCCTCATAATGAATCTGTTATTGATGATAAAATTTGCAATACTATTAAAGATGGGTTTGGAAGAGCGTAAAATTTAGGTAATAATGATCCCACTACTTTGGAGAATTATCAATCTTGTGAATTTTCTGATAAAGTGAGTTTGGAGAGGTCATGACTTTAGTTGATGTTAATCCCACTATCTTGGATGATTATGAAACTTTTATGCATGTGGATCATGAAGAGGAAAATTTTATATTATAGCTATATTGTTGAATTTGATTATGATCCTACATGTAATTATCATGAGAGAGGAAAATATTGTTATAGAATTTTTCATGTTACTAAATTACCTCTCGTTATGTTGCGATTGTCGATGTTTTATTCTTCTCCCTTGCATATGCTAGATATTTCTTGTCTTATTAATTTGTTTGCTTATAAAAATACCTTTGCATAGGCAATATGTTAGACTTAGGTCCTATTTGTTTGAGCTTCAGGAACCAGATTTAGCTTTGTCAGTGAAGCTGAATCTGGAATCTGAAACAAACAATTATTTCTAATCAGTTTTACCTGTCAGAATCGGGGCTCCGGGGACCCAAGGGGTTCGAACTCTGGGGTGTGCTTGTTCCAACTGTTGGCGAACGCAGTATATCAAAAATTTCCTACGATCACGCAAGATATATCTAGGAGATGCATAGCAACGAGAGGGGGAGAGTGTGTCTACGTACCCTCATAGACCGAAAGCAGAAGCGTTTGACAACGCGGTTGATGTAGTCGAACTTCTTCTCGTTCCGACCGATCAAGCACCGAACGTACGGCACCTCCGAGTTCTGCACACGTTCAGCACGATGACGTCCCTCGAGCTCTTGATCCAGTTGAGGACGAGGGAGAGTTCTGTCACCATGACAGCGTGGCGATGGTGATGATGAAGTTATCGGCGCGGGGCTTCGCCTAAGCACTACGACGATATGACCGAGGTGGTAAAATGTGGAGGGGGGGGCACCGCACACGGCTAAGAGTTGTTTGTTGTGCTTTGGGGTGCCCCCCCCCCCCCCCGCCTCCGTATATAAAGGGTGTAGGGGAACACAATATTTCAAAAAAAAAATCCTACGATCACGCTAGATCTATCTAGGAGAAGCATAGCAACGAACGGGGAGAGTGTGTCCACGTACCCTCGTAGACCGAAAGCGGAAGCGTTAAGTAAGGTAGTTGATGTAGTCGAACGTCTTCGCGATCCAACTGATCAAGTACTGAACGCACGACACCTCCGCGATCTGCACACATTCAGCTCGGTGACGTCCCTCGAACTCTAGATCCAGCTGAGGCCGAGGGAGAGTTTCGTCAGCATGACGGCGTGGTGACGGTCACTACAAAAAAATACACTTCCGTGATGATACATGTTTGTCACAGTAGGTCACGTCTTTTGTCATGCATGAACATCCATGACGATTTTATGACAAAATCAAGATAGTCATACCTGTGTTGTCGTAGAAGTGTTCCATGACATTACCAAAATTATCATCACGGAAGTGTCCACTTCCATGACGATAAATCGCGCGTCACAGAAGTGCTTTCGTCAAGGGTGACCGGCACGTGGCATCCACCGTAACGGAACGCTGTTAAGCTATCGGGTCGGGTTTTGGATCCGATAACGCGTTAACAGCCCCGACCAATGGGGAATTTCCACATGTAAAATCATCATTGGCTGGAGGAAACACGTGTCGGCTCATCGTTGGGACAGATGTCATCCACTCATTGGACGGAAGGCGCCTATAATACGTCGACACGTGGCACGGCCCAACAGAGGCCCATTCATGTGAAAAGGCCGGCCCGTTTGACTTGGTCAAAAGGTGGCGGGCCGGCTCATGGAAAGCCTGTTAACGGCATGTTCGCATATAGCCCATTTACAGCCCGCTAACCCAAGGCCCGTTACGCCCTATCCGAATTAGGCCCAGTAGCGTCATCTGGGCCATCCAATATGATTCCAGCCCGTTTTCACTTCTGGCGCATGTATGGCCCATGACGTCTTTCGGCCCATATGAGGCCCTATGTAACTCTTGGCCTATTAACGGCCCGTGGTGAAACTGTCCCGTAATGAACACTGTATCACTTTACAACCATAAACGGACCGTTGTGAACCGGCCCGTAATGAACAAAGGTATCACTTTATACCCATTAACGGCCCGTTATTCCGCTAATGCTTTCCAGCCCATGTTATCTTCGGCCTTCTCGTGAGCCCATTTATTCTTGGGCTCATTTCCGCATTCGTTTACTTACGGCCCGTTCTTTGTCATTTTCGCTTGTGGGCCAAATTCAGCCCGTGGTTGATCGGCCCGTTTGTGGACCGTTAATACATTGGGCCGTTTTCATAGTGTCATCAAAAACTGCCTATTAACGATGGCCCGTTATGGTCGGCCCATGAACGGACGATTCCAACTCTAGCCCATTTACGTCCATAATGCGGTCTGTTTGGCCCAAGTTTGTTAATCGATCATATGGCCCGTATAAGGCCCATTGATGATACGGCCCTTGAAGGCCCATTGTTTCTACGGCCGGAGAAGGCCCATTGTTTCTACGGCCAGTAGAAGGCCCAATCGCTTCTACGACCAAAGAGGAGGCCCAAAGTGTCACTACAAAGAAATATTAGCCCATGGTTATTGTGGCCTAGTTTTAAAAATAGGTTATTGCAGCCACTAGCTAATCGCGGAAAAGAACTGCAATGACTACAAGCAAACAAATAAACAAGACAACAAGGAAATAAATAAGCAAGCAACTAACGCTAGGCTATCACGGCTATTACATTATATTACATCCTTTGGGCATCAAAGTTCGCGATCATGCAAATACAGGAACAAAGCAGCATATCATATACCTTTGGTTGTCAAAGTTGGCGATCACAGCAAATAAACGCCAAGACAAAACAAATCCAGAATGAAACCACTTGAAGATCTCAAGAAACAATATCCTGGTACCCATAATGTCGGCAAGATGCTTAGCAAGCTTATTAACTTTCTCTTGTTTGGCGCTTAAATCCTCCAAATATTGCTATTGCACCGTAAATATGCATCTGAATTCCGCAGGGACTTCCTCGGTCCTTGACTTCTGTCGCAAAGACATCTCGATCGATGTCTTTCAACTTGAAGTTGAGACTCAAGAAGATGAACTGATTCAGGCAGCGAGTTCGAAGAGCTTGTGCCAGCAGTAGTGGCTGATGACCCACAAGTATAGGGGATCTATCATAGTCCTTTCGATAAGTAAGAGTGTCGAACCCAACGAGGAGCAGAAGGAAATGACAAGCGGTTTTCAGCAAGGTGTTCTCTACAAGTACTGAAATAAGTGGTAACAGATAGTTTTGTGATAGGATAATTTGTAACGAGCAACAAGTAACAAAAGTAAATAAAGTGCAGCAAGGTGGCCCAATCATTTTTGTAGCAAAGGACAAGCCTGGACAAACTCTTATATAAGGAAAAGCGCTCACGAGGACACATGGGAATATTGTCAAGCTAGATTTCATCACGTTCATATGATTCGTTCGGTACTTTGATAATTGGATATGTGGGTGGACCGGTGCTTGGGTGATGTTCTTACTTGAACAAGCATCCCACTTATGATTAACCTCTATTGCAAGCATCCGAAACTACAACAAAAGTATTAAGGTAAACCTAACCATAGCATGAAACATATGGATCCAAATCAGCCCCTTACGAAGCAACGCATAAACTAGGGTTTAAGCTTACATCACTCTAGCAACCCATCATCTACTTATTACTTCCCAATGCCTTCCTCTAGGCCCAAATAATTGTGAAGTGTTATGTAGTCGACGTTCACATAACACCACTAGAGGCTAGACAACATACATCTCATCAAAATATCGAACGAATACCAAATTCACATGACTACTAATAGCAAGACTTGTCCCTTGTCCTCAGGAACAAACATAACTACTCACAAAGCATATTCATGTTCATAATCAGAGGGGTAATAATATGCATAAAGGATCTGAACATATGATCTTCCACCAAATAAACCAACTAGCATCAACTACAAAGAGTAATCAACACTACTAGCAACCTACTAGCACCAATCCCGGACTTGGAGACAAGAGTTGGATACAAGAGATGAACTAGGGTTTTGAGATGAGATGGTGCTGGTGAAGATGTTGATGGAGATTGCCCTCTCCCGATGAGAGGAGCGTTGGTGATGACGATGGCGATGATTTCCCCCTCCCGGAGGGAAATGTCCCCGGCAGAACAGCTCTGCCGGAGCCCTAGATTGGTTCCGCCTCATGGCGGCGGAGTCTCGTCCCGAAAGGTTGCTTCTTCTTTTTTCCTCGACGAAAGACTTCATATATCAGAAGATTGGCATCGGAGAGCCACCAGGGGGCCCATGAGGTAGGGGGCGCGCCCTAGGGGGGGGTGCGCCCCCCACCCTCGTGGACAGGGTGTGGGCCCCCTGGTCTTCATCTTTGGCGAGGATTTTTTATTATTTATTATAAGATATTCCGTGAAGTTTTAGGACTGTTGGAGTTGCGCAGAATAGGTCTCTAATATTTGCTCCTTTTCCACCGAATTCCATACGCAAGCATTCTCCTCCTTATGTAAACCTTGTAAAATAAGAGAGAGTAGCCATAAGTATTGTAACATAATGTGAAATAACAGCCCATAATGCAATAAATATCGATATAAAAGCATGATGCAAAATGGACGTATCAACTCCCCCAAGCTTAGACCTCGCTTGTCCTCAAGCGAAAGCCGATAACGATAAATATGACCCCATGTTTAGAGGTAGAGGTGTCGAAAAAAATAAAATATGGACATGAAGGCATCATGATTATTCTCATAACAGCAACATATATAGATATTGTCATATGATTACTTATGGTCTAGTGATAATCTATTCACAATGCAAAACTATGAATCAGATACTTTATTGAGAACCAACAAACTATAATCTCAGTCATTGAAGCAATTGCAATTTATCATAACATCAGAAGGAGTCTATGTCAGAGCTTAAAAGCAAGTCCACATACTCAACTATCATCTAGTCCTTCATAATTGCTAACACTCACGCAATACTTGTGGTTATGAAGTTTTAATGGACACGAGAGAAAGATAGGGGCTTATAGTTTCGCCCCACAACCTTTTACCTCAAGGGTAATGTCAAAAATAATAACTCATGCTCCCCTACATCCAATTAGGTACATATATCAGAATCTTTCCAACATATTGTGCTTGCCAAAGGATAAAATGAAAAAGGAAAGGTGAAAATCACCATGACTCTTGCATAAGGTAGAAGATAATAATAAAAGATAGTTCCTTCGCAGAGGGAAGCAGAGGTTGCCATGCGCTTTTATGGTTGGATGCACAAAATCTTATGCGAAAGAACGTCACTTTATATTGCCCCTTGTGATATGAACCTTTATTATGCAGTCTGTCGCTTTTATTACTTCCACATCACAAGATCGTATAAAGCTTATTTCTCCCACACCAATCAATCATACATATTTAGAGCAATTTTTATTGCTTTGCACCGATGACAACTTACTTGAAGGATCTTACTCAATCCATAGGTAGGTATGGTGGACTCTCATGGAAAAACTGGTTTAAGTATATTTGGAAGCACAAGTAGTATCCCTACTTGGTGCTGAGAATTTGGCTAGCATGAGGGGGAAAGGCAAGCTCAACATGTTGGAGGATCCATGACAACATACTTTATCTCAGATATAAGAAAACATAACTCATCACGTTGTCTTCCTTGTCCAACATCAACTCTTTAGCATGTCATATTTTAATGAGTGCTCCCAATCATAAAAGATGTCAATGATAATATATTTATATGTGAGACCTCTCTTTCCTTATTACTTCCTATTAATTGCAACGATTACCAAAGCTATGCCTGCCAACTCCCAACAACTTTTAATCATCATACTCTTTCTATGTGAAGTCATTACTCTCAATAAGATCAATATGAACTTTTGTTACTTTTTATTCCTTTTCTCTTCTTTTATCCACTCAAGATCATAGCAAGAAAATCAAGCCCCTGACTCAACACTAATCTTTATTATATAGCTCACGGACTCGATTACATAGAGAGATCATAAAGCAAAACTCAAAACTAGATCATGCCATAAACTTTATTCTACTAGATCAAGATACTACTAATAGGATCGAACTAAGAAAATGGTAAAGATAGGAGTGTGATGGTGATACGATAGCGGGGCACCTCCCCCAAGCTTGGCAGTTGCCAAGGGGAGTGCCCATACCCATGTGATTATGTCTCCTTGTTTGTTGTTGGTGTAATATTCTTGGCGATGATTCCCCTCAGGATGTGGTTCTCCTCCTCGAGCTTATTGACTTGCTGCTTGAGGTCCATTATTTCCTTACGAAGCTTTCCTGTGACGGCTAAAGCTCCTTGCACCCAAGGGTGTTGCATAGCTGCAGGAGAACAAGTGACACTCCTCTTCATATTTTCATAAGAAAGAAATCTAACATTGGAAGGGATAACCGAGTTGGGGATAGCTGAGCTCTGTAGTTCCCCCATTGTGAACCCAGCTCGGAAGCGAGAAGTGACTTCTTGATCCTCCATGGCATCTACCCTCATCAAGTAAGACTCCATCTCTTCCTCCGTTGTTGTCCCAAAGTGGTCAGCGTCACTGTTTGCCCTTGGTTCCGGTGCCGGATTAGATACCCGGCTCTCCCCGACTGACTCTTGAGAAGACATCTTGCTCTAATCTGCAGCAGCAACAGCTCGAAATGAAAACAGAGGATAATTGCATGATACGGGAGTCAAAACCTTCGGGAGAATATATAATGAATTTTACCGACCAAAATACGTATCGTGCAAGAAAACGGAGTCCGGAAGGCACACGAGGTGCTCACGAGGTAGGGGGCGCGCCCAGGGGGTAGGGCGCGCCCTCCACCCTCGTGGGTCCCTTGTGTCCTTCCCCTGCATCGCAACTTATTTTTCTATTTTTCTAAATATTCCAAAACGGAGAAATATTGCCTTAAAAATTGTTTTGGAGTCGGTTTACTTACCTGCATCGCATACCTATTCCTTTTCGGAGTCTCAAATGTTCGGAAAGTGTCTCTTATGTGTTCCTCCGGGGTTACGGTTTCAATAATATTGGTTTCAACATTTATAGGATTACCTGAGATATAATGTTTGATTATTTGACCGTTTACCACCTTCGGGTTTGTACCTTCGGAGTTGTTGATTTTTATGGCACCGGAACGATAGACCTCCTCAATAACGTAGGGGCCTTCCCATTTAGAGAGAAGTTTTGCTGCAAAAACTCTTAAACGAGAGTTGTATAGCAATACATAATCACCTACGTTAAACTCACGCTTTTGTATCCTTTTGTCATGCCATCTTTTAAATTTTTCTTTAAACAACTTGGCATTTTCATAAGCTTGGGTTCTCCATTCATCAAGTGAGCTAATATCAAATAACCTCTTTTCACCGGCAAGTTTGAAATCATAGTTGAGCTCTTTGATAGCCCAATATGCCTTATGTTCTAGTTCGAGAGGTAAGTGACATGCTTTTCCATATACCATTTTATACGGAGACATACCCATAGGATTTTTATATGCAGTTCTATAGGCCCATAATGCATCATCAAGTTTCTTGGACCAATTCTTTCTAGACCTATTGACAGTCTTTTGCAAAATTAATTTGAGCTCTTTGTCGCTCAATTCTACTTGACCACTAGACTGTGGGTGATAGGGAGATGCAATTCTATGGTTAACATCATACTTAGCAAGCATTTTACGGAAAGCACCATGAATAAAGTGTGAACCACCATCAGTCATCAAATATCTAGGGACTCCAAACCTCGGAAAACTAACTTCCTTAAGCATTTTAATAGAAGTGTTATGATCAGCACTACCAGTTGGAATAGCTTCTACCCACTTAGTAACGTAATCAACAGCAACTAAAATATGTGTATATCCATTAGAGGCAGGAAAAGGTCCCATATAATCAAAGCCCCAAACATCAAATGGTTCAATAACGAGTGAATAATTCATAGGCATTTCTTGACGTCTACTAATATTACCAATTCTTTGGCATTCATCACAAGACAATACAAACTTACGGGCATCCTTGAAGAGAATAGGCCAATAAAAACCAAATTGCAATACCTTATGTGCAGTTCTATCTCCAGCGTGGTGTCCTCCATAAGCTTCGGAGTGGCACTTGCGTAGGATCTGTTCCTGTTCATGATCAGGTACACAATGTCTAATAACACCATCTACTCCTTCTTTATAAAGATGTGGGTCATCCCAAAAGTAATGTCTCAAATCATAGAAAAACCTTTTCTTTTGTTGGTATGTGAAGCTAGGTGGTATGAATTTAGCAACAATATAATTAGCATAATCAGCATACCATGGAGTACTTGTTGGGGATCGTAGCAGAAATTTAAAATTTTCTACGCATCACCAAGATCAATCTATGGAGTAATCTAGCAACGAGGGAAGGAGAGTGCATCTACATACCCTTGTAGATCGCTAAGCGGAAGCGTTCAAGTGAACGGGGTTGATGGATTCGTACTCGTCGTGATCCAAATCACCGATGATCCTAGCGCCGAACGGACGGCACCTCCGCGTTCAACACACGTACGGAACAGAGACGTCTCCTCCTTCTTGATCCAGCAAGGGGAGAGGAGAAGTTGAGGGAAAACTCCGACAGCACGACGGCATGGTGGTGATGGAGCTCGTGGTTCTCCGGCAGGGCTTCGCCAAGCACTACGGAGGAGGAGGAGGTGTTGGAGGAGGGAGAGGGCTGCGCCAGGGGAAGGGTGCGGCTGCCCTCTCTCTCCCTCACTATATATAGGGGGAAGGGAGGAGGGGGAGGCGCCCTAGGGTTCCCTAGGGGAGGGGTGGCGGCCACAGGAAACCCTAGATGGGTTTGGGCGCCCCACCCCTAGGAAACTTGCCCCCAAGCCGGAGGGGCGGATGCCCTAGGGGTGGCGCCCACCTCTCCCCGGTTACGTGAGATGGGGTGGGAGGGCGCCAGCCCCTTAGTGGGCTGATGTGCCCTCTCCCTTGGCCCATAAGGCCCCCAACGCTTGTCGGGCCTCCGAAACCCCTTTCGGACACGCTGGTCATCACCTGGTACCCCCGGAACAATTCCGGACTCCAATACCCTTCGTCCAATATACAGATCTTCACCTCCGGACCATTCCGGAGCTCCTCATCATATCCGGGATCTCATCCGGGACTCGAACAACCTTCGGTAACCACATACTATTTCCCATAATAACTCTAGCGCCACGTAACCTTATGTGTAGACCCTACGGGTTCGGGAACCATCTGAGACATGACCGAGACAACTCTCCGGCCAATAACCAACAGCGGGATCTGGATACCCATGTTGGCTCCCACATGTTCCACGATGATCTCATCGGATGAACCACGATGTCGAGGATTCAATCAATCCCGTATACAATTCCCCTTGTCCAGCGGTATTGTACTTGCCCGAGATTTGATTGTCGGTATCCGATACCTTGTTCAATCTCGTTACCGGCGAGTCTCTTTACTCGTTACATAACACATCATCCCGTGATCAACTCCTTGGTCACATTGTGCACATTATGATGATGTCCTACCGAGTGGGCCCAGAGATACCTCTCCGTCACACGGAGTGACAAATCCCAGACTCGATTCGTGCCAACCCAACAGACACTTTCGGAGATACCCGTAGTGTACCTTTATAGCCACCCAGTTACGTTGTGACGTTTGGTACACCCAAAGCATTCCTACGGTATCCGGGAGTTGCACAATCTCATGGTCTAAGGAAATGATACTTGATATTGGAAAAGCTTTAGCATACGAACTACACGATCTTCGTGCTAGGCTTAGGATTGGGTCTTGTCCATCACATCATTCTCCTAATGATGTGATCTCGTTATCAACGGCATCCAATGTCCATGGTCAGGAAACCGTAACCATCTATTGATCAACGAGCTAGTCAACTAGAGGCTTACTAGGGACATGGTGTTGTCTATGTATCCACACATGTATCTGAGTTTCCTATCAATACAATTCTAGCATGGATAATAAACGATTATCATGAACAAGGAAATATAATAATAACTAATTTATTATTGCCTCTAGGGCATATTTCCAACAGTACTACGAGAAGTACTTATGACATTTAATTGCTCATCAGGAAAGCTATCATCAATAAGTAGTGGGTCATCAAGAACATTCTCTAACCTAGATAAGTTGTCTGCAACGGGGTTCTCAGCTCCCTTTCTATCAACAATATGCAAATCAAATTCTTGTAGCAAGAGAACCCATCTAATAAGTCTAGGTTTAGCATCTTTCTTTTCCATAAGGTATTTAATAGCAACATGATCAGTGTGAATAGTTACTTTAGAATCAACAATATAAGGTCTGAACTTATCACAAGCAAATACAAGCGATAAAAGTTCTTTTTCAAGAGTAGCATAATTTCTTTGAGCATTGTCTAGAGTCTTACTAGCATAATGGATAACATTTAATTTCTTATCAACTCTTTGCCCTAGAACAGCACCTACGACATAATCACTAGCATCACACATAATTTCAAAGGGTAAATTCCAATCGGTGGTTGAACAATAGGTGCAGAGACCAACGCTTTCTTAAGTATTTCAAATGCTTCAATACAATCATCATCAAAGACAAATGGTATATCTTTTGTAATAAATTAGTCGAGGTCGAGAAATTTTGAGAAGTCCTTAGTGAACCTCCTATAAAATCCGGCGTGACCAAGGAAACTTCTTATACCTTTGATGTCCTTGGGACATGGCATCTTTTCAATAGCATCAACCTTGGCTTTATCAACTTCAATACCTCTTTTCAGAAACTTTATGCCCCAATACAATACCTTCATTAACCATAAAGTGGCACTTTTCCCAATTCAAGACAAGATTAGTTTCTTCACATCTACGCAAAACTTCGATCAAGATTGCTCAAGCAATCGTCAAAAGAGGATCCATAGACGGAAAAGTCGTCCATGAAAACCTCACAAATCTTTTCACAAAAGTCAGAGAATATAGCCATCATGCATCTTTGAAAGGTAGCAGGTGCATTACATAAACCAAAAGGCATACGTCTATAAGAAAAAGTACCAAAAAGGCATGTAAAAGTAGTCTTTGATTGATCTTTAGTTGACACAGGTATTTGAGAGAAACCAGAATAACCATCTAGAAAGCAGTAGTGTGTATGTTTGCATAATCTTTCTAGCATTTGATCAATAAAAGGTAAGGGGTAATGATCTTTCTTAGTAGCCTTATTTAATTTGCTGAAATCAATTACCATCCTATAACCTGTAATAATTCTTTGTGGAATCAATTCATCTTTATCATTAGGAACAACAGTAATACCTCCCTTCTTAGGGACACAATGGACAGGACTTACCCAATCGACTATCAAAGAACGGGATAAATAATACCTGCCTCCAGAAGCTTTAGTATTTCATTTCTCACCACTTCTGTCATTTTAGGATTCGTACGTCGTTGAGGGTCACGAACTGGTTTGGCATCTGCTTCCAAATTTATTTTATGTTGATATAGAGTGAGACTAATGCCCTTAAGATCATCAAGAGTATATCTAATAGCAGCACGGTGCTTCTTTAGAGTTTCCAATAATCTTTCTTCTTCATGCTCTGAAAGGTTAGCACTAATAATAACAGGATATATCTTCTTTTCATCAAGATAAGCATATTTAAGATTATCAGGCAACGGTTTAAGCTCAAACACGGGATCACCCTTAGGTGGAGGAGGATCCCTAGGATTTCAACAGCAAATTGTGTTTGAGAATAGGCTCTGTTTAAAGAATATTTCATCTATTTCCCTTCTTTCATTCATAAACATATCATTTTCATGGTCTAGCAAATATTGTTCAAAAGGATCACTAGGAGGTACGGCAATAGAAGCAAGACCAATAATTTCATCCTTACTAGGCAATTCTTCTTCACGGTGTTGTTTACTAAATTTAGAGAAATTAAACTCATAAATCATATCATCCAAGCCAATAGTAACAACATTCTTTTCGCAGTCTATCTTAGCATTAACAGTGTTCAAGAAGGGTCTACCAAATATAATGGGACAAAAGCTATCTTGTGGGGAACTGAGAACAAGAAAATCAGCAGGATATTTAGTTTTCCCACACAAGACTTCAACATCTCTAACAATTCCCATTGCTGAAATAGTATCTCTATTGGCAAGTTTAATTGTGACATCAATATCTTCTAACTCAGCAGGTGCAATTTCATGCTTAATTTCTTTATACAAGTCATAAGGTATAACACTAGCACTAGCACCCGTATCACATAAGCCATGATAACAATGATCTCCTATTTTAACAGAAATAACAGGCACGCCTACCACAGGTCTATGTTTATCTTTAGCACAAGGTTTAGCAATTCTAGCAGTTTCACCCTAGAATTGAATAACATGTCCATCAATATTATCAGCTAAGAGATCTTTAACAATAGCAATATTAGGTTCTACTTTAACTTGCTCAGGAGTTGTATAAGTTCTAATATTGCTTTTATTTAACCACTGATTGAAGCTTTAGCATGATCCTTTATTCTAACAGGGAAAGGTGTTTTCTCAACATAAGAAGTAGGAACAATAGGATCATTATAAGTGACAGTCTTTTCTTCAACTTTAATAGGTGCAGCTACTTTTACTTCTATGGGAGGATGATATTTAAACCACTTCTCCTTAGGGAGATCAACATAAGTAGCAAAAGATTCACAGAAAGAAGCTACTATCTCAGAGTCAAGTCCATATTTAGTGCTAAACTTATGGAAAATATCGGTATCCATAAAAGATTTAACACGATCAAACTTAGGTGTCATACCTGACTCCTTACCTTCGTCGAGATCCCAATCTTCGTGAGTTGCGTTTAATTCTATCCAATAAATCCCATTTAAATCCAATAGTCTTCATCATAAAAGAGCCAGCACAAGAAGTATCGAGCATAGTGCGATTATTTTCAGAAAGCCGAGCATAAAAGTTTTGAATAATTGTTTCTCTTGGGAGCTCATGATTGGGGCATGAAAATAACATTGATTTAAGCCTCCCCCAATCTTGAGCGATGCTTTCTCCTTAGCGAGGCCAAAAATTATATATATATAATTGCGATCACGATGAACAAGATGCATAGGATAATACTTTTGATGAAATTCCAATTTCAATCTTCTATAGTTCCATGATCTCGTATCATCACATAGCCTATACCATGTCAATGCGTCTCCTTCAAAGATAAAGGGAAGACCTTCTTCTTAGCAACATCATCGGGTATACCTGCAATCTTAAATAATCCACAAACTTCATCCACATATATTAGGTGCTCATCAGCATGCCTTGTTCCATCTCCTGTAAAAGGATTAGCTAGCAGTTTTTCTATCATACCCGAAGGAAATTCAAAAGGAATTTCATTTTGAATAGGTTCAGTAGGTTGAGTAGCAACTCTTTGCTCTACTGGTCGGGGTGAAGGTACCCCGAACAAACCCCTCAGAGGATTACTTTCCATAGTAACAAGTGACAGTAAATTTTAGCACACTATATAAATTTTTCCTTACCAAATTCCACTCACCAAAGGCGCTTCACTCCCCGGCAACGGTGCCAGAAAAGAGTCTTGATGACCCACAAGTATAGGGGATCTATCGTAGTCCTTTCGATAAGTAAGAGTGTCGAACCCAACGAGGAGCAGAAGGAAATGACAAGCGGTTTTCAGCAAGGTGTTCTCTGCAAGTACTGAAATAAGTGGTAACAGATAGTTTTGTGATAGGATAATTTGTAACGAGCAACAAGTAACAAAAGTAAATAAAGTGCAGCAAGGTGGACCAATCCTTTTTTTAGCAAAGGACAAGCCTGGACAAACTCTTATATAAGGAAAAGCGCTCCCGAGGACACATGGGAATATCGTCAAGCTAGTTTTCATCACGTTCATATGATTTGTGTTCGGTACTTTGATAATCGGATATGTGGGTGGACCGGTGCTTGGTGCTATTCTTACTTTAACAAGCATCCCACTTATGATTAAACTCTATTGCAAGCATCCACAACTACAACAAAAGTATTAAGGTAAACCTAACCATAGCATGAAACATATGGATCCAAATCAGCCCCTTACGAGCAACGCATAAACTAGGGTTTAAGCTTACATCACTCTAGCAACCCATCATCTACTTATTACTTCCCAATGCCTTCCTCTAGGCCCAAATAATGGTGAAGTGTTATGTATTCGACGTTCACATAACACCACTAGAGGCTAGACAACATACATCTCATCAAAATATCGAACGAATACCAAATTCACATGACTACTAATAGCAAGACTTCTCCCTTGTGTTGGGGAACGCAGTAATTTCAAAAAATTTCCTACGATCACGCAAGACCATGGTGATGGCATAGCAACGAGAGGAGAGAGTGTCCGTCCACGTACCCTCGTAGACCGAAAGCGGAAGCGTTATAACAACGCGGTTGATGTAGTCGTACGTCTTCACGATCCGACCGATCCAAGCACCGAACGCACGGCACCTCCGAGTTACGCACACGCTCATTTCGATGACGATCCCGGACTCCGATCCAGCAAAGTGTCGGGGATGAGTTCCACAAGACGACGTGGCAGGACGATGTTGATGCTCCACCGACGCAGGGCTTCGCCTAAGCTCATGACGATATGACTTCTCCGGCGCGAGGCTTCGCCTAAGCTCTCTGACGATATGACCAAGTGGAATATGGTGGAAGGGGCACCGCACACGGCTAAGGAAAGATCCGTAGATCAACTTGTGTATCATGGGGTGCCCCTGCCCCGTATATAAAGGAGCCAAGGGGAGGGGCCGGCCGCCTAGAGGAGGCGCTGCCAGGAGTCCTACTCCCAGGGAGTAGGACTCCCTTCTCCTAGTTGGATTAGGATTGGGAGGGGAAAGGAGGAAGGCGCGCCCCCTCTCCTTGTCCTATTCAGACTGGAAGGGGAGGGGCGCGCAGCCCACCTGGCCGGCCCTTCTCCTTCTCCCTCAAGGCCCATGAGGGCCCATATACCCCGGGGGTTCGGTAACCCGGCGTTCCGGTAACATCCTGTTTTCACTCGGAACCTTTCCGAAGTCCAAACATAGGCTTCCAATATATCAATCTTTATGTCTCGACCATTTCGAGACTCCTCGTCATGTCCGTGATCACATCCGGGACTCCGAACAACCTTCGTGCATCAATACTTATAAACTCATTATGAACTGTCGCCGAAGCGTTAAGCGTGCGGACCCTACGGGTTCGAGAACTATGTAGACATGACCTAGAACCATTCTCGGTCAATAACCAATAGCGGAACCTGGATGTCCATATTGGTTCCTACATATTCTACGAAGATCTTTATCGGTCAAACCGCATAACGACATACGTTGTTCCCTTTGTCATCGGTATGTTACTTTACCCGAGATTCGATCGTCGGTATCCAATACCTAGTTCAATCTCAAGCATCGGTAAGTCTCTTTACTCGTTCCGTAATACATCATCTCACAACTAACTTATTAGTTGTAATGCTTGCAAGGCTTAGGTGATGTGCATTACCGAGAAGGCTCGAGATACCTCTCCACAATCGGAGTGACAAAACCTAATCTCGAAATACGCCAACCCAACATGTACCTTTGGAGACACCTGTAGTACTCCTTTATAATCACCCGATTACGTTGTGACGTTTGGTAGTACCTAAAGTGTTCCTCCGTAAACGGGAGTTGCATAATCTCATAGTTATAGGAACATGTATGGGTCATGAAGAAAGCATTAACATACTAAGCGATCAACCTGTTAAGCTAACGGAATGGGTCATGTCAATCGATCATTCTACTAATGATGTGACCTTGTTAATCAAATAACAACTTCTTGTTCATGGTTAGGAAACATAACCATCTTTGATTAACAAGCTAGTCAAGCAGAGGCATACTAGTGACATCTTGTTTGTCTATATATTCACACATGTATTATGTTTCCGTTAATACAATTCTAGCATGAATAATAAACATTTATCATGATATAAGGAAATAAATAATAACTTTATTATTGCCTCTAGGGCATATTTCCTTCAGCCTCCCACTTGCACTAGAGTCAATAATCTAGATTACAAAGTAATGATCCTTACACCCATGGAGTCTTGGTGCTGATCATGTTTTGCTCGTGGAAGAGGCTTAGTCAACGGGTCTCGCAACATTCAGATCCGTATGTATTTTGCAAATCTCTATGTCTCCCACTTGGACTTGGTCCCGAATGGAATTGAAGCGCCTCTTGATGTGCTTGGTCCTCTTGTGAAATCTGGATTCCTTTGCCAAGGCAATTGCACGATATTGTCACGGAAGATCTTCATCGGTCCCGATGCACTAGGTATGACACCTAGATCGGAAATGAACTCTTTCATCCAGACTCCTTCATTTGCTGCTTCCGAAGCAGCTATGTACTCCGCTTCACATGTAGATCCCGCCACGACGCTTTGTTTAGAACTGCACCAACCGACAGCTCCACCGTTTAATAAAAACACGTATCCGGTTTGCGATTTAGAATCGTCGGATCGATGTCAAAGCTTGCGTCGACGTAACCATTTACGACTAGCTCTTTGTCACCTCCATATACGAGAAACATATCCTTAGTCCTTTTCGGTATTTGGGATGTTCTTGACCGCTGTCCGTTGATCCATTCTGGATTACTTTGGTACCTTCCTGCCAAGCTTATGGCTAAGCATACGTCAGTGTCCGGTACACGGCATTGCATACATGATAGAGCCTATGGCTGAAGCATAGGGAACATCTTTCATTTTCTCTCTATCTTCTGCTGTGGTCGGGCATTGAGTCTTACTCAATCTTATACCTTGCAACACAGGCGAAAAACCTTTCTTTGCTTGATCCATTTTGAACTTTTTCAAAATTTTATCAAGGTATGTGCTTTGTGAAAGTCCAATTAAGCGTCTTGATCTATCTCTATAGATCTTGATGCCCAATATGTAAGCAGCTTCACCGAGGTCTTTCATTGAAAAACTTTTATTCAAGTATCCTTTTATGCCATCCAGAAATTCTATATCATTTCCAATTAATAATATGTCGTCCACATATAATATCGAAATGCTCTGAGCTCCCACTCACTTTCTTGTAAATACAGGCTTCTCCAAAAGTCTGCATACAAACCCATATGCTTTGATCACACTATCAAAGCGTTTATTCCAACTCCGAGAGGCTTGCACTGCACCATAAATTGATCGTTGGAGCTTGCACACTTTGTTAGTACCTTTTGGATCGACAAAACCTTCTGGTTGCATCATATACAACTCTTCTTCTAGAAATCCATTCAAGAATGCAGTTTTACATCCATTTGCCAAATTTCATAATCATAAAATGCGGCAATTGCTAACATGATTCGGACAGACTTAAGCATCGCCACGGGTGAGAAAGTCTCATCGTAGTCAACCCCTTGAACTTGTCGAAAACCTTTACGCAACAAGTCGAGCTTTGTAGACAGTTACATTACCATCGGCGTACATCTTCTTCTTAAAGATCCATTTATTTTCAATGGCTTGCCGATCATCGGGCAAGTCAACCAAAGTCCATACTTTGTTCTCATACATGGATCCCATCTCAGATTTCATGGCTTCCAGCCATTTTATGGAATCTGGGCTCACCATCGCTTCTTCATAGTTTGTAGGTTCGCCATGGTCAAGTAACATGACTTCCGAATAGGATTACCGTACCACTCAGTGCGTATTTTACTCTGGTTGACCCACGAGGTTCAAGAGCAACTTGTTACGAAGCTTCATGATCATCATCATTAGTTTCTTCACTAATTGGTGTAGTTGTCACAGGAACCATTTCTTGTGATGAACTACTTTCCAATAAGGGAGTAGATCTGATTATCTCATCAAGTTCTACTTTCCTCCCACTCACTTCTTTCGAGAGAAACTCTTTCTCTAGAAAGGATCCAAATTTAGCAACGAAAATCTTGCCTTCAGATTCGTGATAGAAGGTGTACCCAACAGCCTCCTTTGGGTATCCTATGAAGACACATTTTTCCGATTTGGGTTCGAGCTTATCTGGTTGAAGTTTCTTCACATAAGCATCGCAGCCCCAAACTTTAAGAAAGCGACAACTTTGGTTTCTTGCCAAACCACAGTTCATAAGGCGTCGTCTCAACGGATTTTGACGGTGTCCTATTCAACGTGAATGCGGCCGTCTCTAAAGCATAACCCCAAAGCGATAGCGGTAAATCGGAAATAGACATCATAGATCGCACCATATCCAAAGAAAGTACGACATTTACGCTCGGACACACCATTTCTCTGTGGTGTTCCGGTGGCGTGAGTTGCGAAACTATTCCACATTGTTTCAAATGTAAACCAAACTCGTAACTCAAATATTCTCCTCCACGATCAGATCGTAGGAATTTTATTTTCTTGTTACGATGATTTTCTACTTCACTCTGAAATTCTTTGAACTTTTCAAATGTTTCAGATTTGTGTTTCATTAAGTAGATATACCCATATCTGCTCAAATCATCTGTGAAGGTGAGGAAATAACGATATCCGCCGCGTGCCTCAACATTCATTGGACCACAAACATCAGTATGTATGATTTCCAATAAATCTGTTGCTCGCTCCATAGTTCCGGAGAACGGCGTTTTGGTCATCTTGCCCATGAGGCACGGTTACATAAGTACCAAGTGATTCATAATCAAGTGATTCCGAAGCCCATCAAGATGGAGTTTCTTCATGCGTTTTACACCGATATGACCTAAACGGCGATTGCCACAAATAAGTTGCACTATCATTATCAACTCTGCATCTTTTGGTTTCAACATTATGAATATGTGTATCACTATCTGTCGAGATTCAACAAGAATAGACCATTCTTCAAGGGTGCATGACCATAAAAGATATTATTCATATAAATAGAACAACCATTATTCTCTCGATTTAAATGAATAACCGTCTCGCATTAAACAAGATCCAGATATAATGTTCATGCTCAACGCCGGCACCAAATAACAATTATTTAGGTCTAAAACTAATCCGAAGGTAGATGTAGAGGTAGCATGCCGACCGCGATCACATTGACTTTGGAACCATTTCCCACGCCAAGATCGTCACCTCGTCCTTTGCCGTTGCTCGACTATTCCGTAGTCCTGCTTCGAGTTGCAAATATTAGCAATGTAACCAGTATCAAATACCCAAAGTGCTACTACGAGCTCTAGTAAGGTACACATCAATAACATGTATATCATATATACCTTTGTTCACCTTGCCATCCTTTTTATCCGCCAAATACTTGGGGCAGTTCCGCTTCCAAAGGTCCGGTTTGCTTGCAAGAAAACACTCAGTTTCAGGCTTAGGTCCAGACTTGGGTTTCTTCTCTTGATCAGCAACTTTCTTGCTGTTCTTTTTGAAGTTTCCCTTCTTCTTCCCTTTGCCCTTTTTCTTGAAACTAGTGGTCTTGTTGACCATCAATACTTGATGCTCCTTTTTGATTTCTACCTCCGCAGCTTTTAGCATTGCGAAGAGCTCAGGAATTGTCTTAGTCATCCCTTGCATATTATAGTTCATCACGAAGCTCTTGTAGCTTGGTGGCAGTGATTGGAGAATTACATCAATGACACTATCATCCGGAAGATTAACTCGGCTGAATTAAGTGATTGTTATACCCGGACATTTTGAGTATGTGCTCACCGATGTAACTATTCTCCTCCATCTTGCAGCTATAGAACTTATTGGAGACTTCATATCTCTCAATCCGGGCATTTGCTTGAAATATTAACTTCAACTCTGGAACATCTCATATGCTCCATGACGCTCAAAACGTCGTTGAAGACCCGGTTCTAAGCCGTAGCATGGCACATCGAACTATAGAGTAGTCATCACCGCTTTGCGACGTTCATAACTTCGGCTCAAGATCCGCAGCAGTTCGCTACCCGCGGTGCTTCCAGACGTAATTTTTACGTGCAGCAATGAGGATAATCCTCAAATTACGGACCCAGTCCGTGTAATTGCTACCATCATCTTTCAACCGCTTTCTCAAGGAACGCATTAAAATTCAACGGAACAACAAAGACGAGCCATCTATCTACAAGAAACATAGACAAGCAAAATACTATCAGGTACTAAGTTCATGATAAATTTAAGTTCAATTAATCATATTAAAAAACTCCCACTTAGACAGACATCTCTCTAGTCATCTAAGTGATCACGTGATCCGTATCAACTAAACCGTGTCCGATCATCACGTGAGACGGAGTAGTTTCAACGGTGAACATCACTATGTTGATCATATCTACTATATGATTCACGTTCGACCTTTCGGTCTCCGTGTTCGAGGCCATATCTCATTATATGCTAGGCTCGTCAAGTTTAACCTGAGTATTCGCGTGTGCAACTGTTTTGCACCGTTGTAGATGGACGAGAACTTATCACACCCGATCATCACGTGGTGTCCGGGTACTACTGAACTTTGGCAACGGTGCATACTCAGGAGAACACTTCTTGATAATTTTTAGTGAGAGATCATCTTATAATGCTACCGTCAATCAAAGCAAGATAAGATGCATAAAGGATAAACATCACATGCAATCAATATAAGTGATATGATATGGCCATCATCATCTTGTGCTTGTGATCTCCATCGCCAAGCTTACCGTCATGATCACCATCGCCACCGTGGCGACACCTTGATCTCCATCGTAGCATCGTTGTCGCCTCGCCAATCTTATGCTTCCACGACTATCACTACCGCTTAGTAATAAAGTAAAGCATTACATCGCGATTGCATTGCATACAATAAAGCGACAACCATATGGCTCTCGCCATTGCCGATAACTTCGGTTACAAAACATGATCATCTCATACAATAAAATATAGCATCACGTCTTGACCATATCACATCACAACATGCCCTGCAAAAACAAGTTAGACGTCCTCTACATTGTTGTTGCAAGTTTTACGTGGCTGCTACGGGCTGAGCAAGAACCGTTCTTACCTACGCATCAAAACCACAACGATAGTTTGTCAAATAGACTCGCTTTTAACCTTCTCAAGGACCGGGCGTAGCCACTCAGGTTCAACTAAAGTTGGAGAGACAGGTCTTCCGCAAGCCATCTATGTGCAAAGCACGCCGAGGAACCGGGTCTCGGCGTAAGCGTCTGGCGTAAGGTTGGTCCGGATCGTCTCGTCCAACAATACCGCTGAACCAAAGTGTGACATGCTTTGGTAGGCGATGACTTGTATCGTCCACAACTCACTTGTGTTCTACTCGTGCATATGACATCAACGCATAAAACCTGGCTCGGATGCCACTTTGTTGGGGAACGCAGTAATTTCAAAAATTTCCTACGATCACGCAAGACCATGGTGATGGCATAGCAACGAGAGGAGAGAGTGTCCGTCCACGCACTCGTGAGACCGAAAGCGGAAGCGTTATAACAACGCTGGTTGATGTAGTCGCACGTCTTCACGATCCGACCGATCCAAGCACCGAACGACGGCACCTCCGGAGTTACGCACACGCTCATTTCGATGACGCATCCCGGACTCGATCCAGCAAAGTGTCGGGATGAGTTCCACAAGACGACGGGCGCAGGACGATGTTGATGCTCCACCGACGCAGGGCTTCGCCTAAGCTCCGCTGACGATATGACTTCTCCGGCGCAGGGCTTCGCCTAAGCTCTCTGACGATATGACGAAGTGGAATATGGTGGAAGGGGCACCGCACACGGCTATTTAAAGATCCGTAGATCAACTTGTGTATAATGGGGTGCCCCTTGCCCCCGTATATAAAGGAGCCAAGGGGGAGGGGGCCGGCCGGCCTTGAGGTGGCGCGCCAGGGAGTCCTACTCCCACCGGGAGTTGGACTCCCCTTCTCCTAGTTGGATTAGGATTGGGGAGGGAAAGGAGGAAGGCGCCGCCCCTCTCCTTGTCCTATTCGGACTGGAAGGGGAGGGGCGCGCAGCCCACCTGGCCGGCCCTTCTCCTTCTCCCTCAAGGCCCATGAGGGCCCATATACCCCGGGGTTCCGGTAACCCCGGCGTTAAATAACATCCTGCTTTCACTCGGAACCTTTCCAAGTCCAAACATAGGCTTCCAATATATCAATCTTTATGTCTCGACCATTTCGAGACTCCTCGTCATGTCCGTGATCACATCCGGGACTCGAACAACCTTCGGTGCATCAATACTTATAAACTCATTATGAATCGCCATCGAAGCGTTAAGCGTGCGGACCCTACGGGTTCGAGAACTATGTAGACATGACCTAGAACCATTCTCGGTCAATAACCAATAAGCGGAACCTGGATGTCCATATTGGTTCCTACATATTCTACGAAGATCTTTATCGGTCAAACCGCATAAGCGACATCGTTGTTCCCTTTGTCATCGGTATGTTACTTACCCGAGATTCGATCGTCGGTATCCAATACCTAGTTCAATCTCAAGATTCTTGGTAAGTCTCTTTACTCGTTCGTAATACATCATCTCACAACTAACTTATTAGTTGTAATGCTTGCAAGGCTTAGGTGATGTGCATTACCGAGAAGGTTCGGAGATACCTCTCCGAGCAATCGGAGTGACAAAACCTAATCTCGAAATACGCCAACCCAACATGTACCTTTGGAGACACCTGTAGTACTCCTTTATAATCACCCGATTACGTTGTGACGTTTGGTAGTACCCAAAGTGTTCCTCCCAGAAACGGAGTTGCATAATCTCATAGTTATAGGAACATGTATGGGTCATGAAGAAAGCATTAACATACTAAGCGATCAACTGTTAAGCTAACGGAATGGGTCATGTCAATCGGATCATTCTACTAATGATGTGACCTTGTTAATCAAATAACAACTTCTTGTTCATGGTTAGGAAACATAACCATCTTTGATTAACAAGCTAGTCAAGCGAAGGCATACTAGTGACATCTTGTTTGTCTATATATTCACACATGTATTATGTTTCCGGTTAATACAATTCTAGCATGAATAATAAACATTTATCATGATATAAGGAAATAAATAATAACTTTATTATTGCCTCTAGGGCATATTTCCTTCACCTTGTCCTTAGGAACAAACATAACTACTCACAAAGCATATGCATAAAGGATCTGAACATATGATCTTCCACCAAATAAACCAACTAGTATCAACTACAAAGAGTAATCAACACTACTAGCAACCTACTAGCACCAATCCCGGACTTGGAGAGAAGAGTTGGATACAAGAGATGAACTAGGGTTTTGAGATGAGATGGTGCTGGTGAAGATGTTGATGGAGATTGCCCTCTCCCGATGAGAGGAGCATTGGTGATGACGATGGTGATGATTTCCCCCTCCCGAAGGGAAGTGTCCCCGGCAGAACAGCTCTGCCGGAGCCCTAGATTGGTTGCGTCAAGGTTCCGCCTCGTGGCGGCGGAGTCTCGTCCCGAAAGGTTGCTTCTTCTTTTTTCCTCGACGAAAGACTTCATATATCAGAAGATGGGCATCGGAGAGCCACCAGGGGGCCCACGAGGTAGGGGCGCGCCCCCCACCCTCGTGGACAGGGTGTGGGCCCCCTGGTCTTCATCTTTGGCGAGGATTTTTTATTATTTATTATAAGATATTCCGTGGAGTTCCAGGACTGTTGGAGTTGCGTAGAATAGGTCTCTAATATTTGCTCCTTTTCCAGCCCAGAATTCCAGCTGCCGGCATTCTCCCTCCTTATGTAAACCTTGTAAAATAAGAGAGAATAGCCATAAGTATTGTAACATAATGTGAAATAACAGCCCATAATGCAATAAATATTGATATAAAAGCATGATGCAAAATGGACGTATCAGTGGCCAGTAACTCGAACACTTCATCAAGACAGGACTTTTGGGTTCCCTCACTGTCGTCAAGATAGTTTTTATCAGCTTTCTTGGAGACCAACAGGGATGTCTCACTATCTTGTACCTTATCTACATTACTTCCTTTACCATTGGATAACGCAGTGCATCGTTTCTCCAATATTTTGTCCGCATTCTAAAAGAGAAACAAGCGGACACATCACATGTTTACCATGTTGTATATGAAACTCATTTTGGTAAATGAGTTCGGTAGTAAAGTGGACAGGATAACAAAGATGAAACAAACATATATCTATGTACCATGGTCACTTTATGGTCTACATCATTCTAGTTTTTGTTGCCAAATCAAGATAGAGACACAGTTCAAATAATATTTGTTCAAGACAAAGCAGAATAGACAGAATATAAGTGTGGGTAAATATAGAGCAATAACAACACTTGTAATGTGCATGACATGAGAAATAACTGTTTATTCAATTGAAACTGAAATCAACATAGAGCAGGTTACAACAGCAAACCAGTTAAAGAAACAGGTTTAAAACATACTGCTATGCGCCATTAGAGTTTCAATTCCATCCTTCAAATTTGAAAATAGTTGGTATGAGTAAATACAGTAATGCAAGAGCAAAGGAGTATGAACCATAGCTACAGAACCTGACCTGAGAAAAAATCTTCTTCTCCTTTAAGCGTTGAGTTGGGATTCGGAGTGGTGGTCCTCGTGCTTTGGGCACTGCAGTTCCCTTACTAACTGCTCGTGTTTGGGTGCTCTGTGGTGGAGACGGTGCTGTGTCAACTGGAACTAGGTTACTATCTGCCGGGGTTGGGGTTAGAAGGGGTGTAGCTGGTTCTCTGTCCAACTGGGTAGGGGTACAATCTGTGAGAGTCTGGGTTATGTGTGGTGGATTTGGTCCTTGGGCAAGTACAACCGTGGTTCTATCTGCATCAACTGGTAGCACTATCTTTTCTGAAGACCATGTTGTTACTCCCTTAGATACTGCCATCACGCTCTCCAATTCAAATGGCTGATAAACAAGAAAAGTAATTGAAAGTATAGACATTGTATGATAGACAGTGCAATGGATAGTGGGGAATAAAAGAGGGCATGAAATAATTCATATTTATGTTGTCTAACCAAACAGGATAGCATGACACAATTTCACATATATGATGGCTAACTAAACAGGATAGCATGACACAATTTCACATTATGATGGCTAACTAAAAAAGATGGAAAGACATAGTTCAAAATATGAGACTGTGTAAACAGGATGACATGACATAACTATATAATGTGTTTATTAAATAGGTTGGCATGCCATAATTTACATACATTCACGAATAGAATGCCATAATTCAAAATATGATGACTGTAAACACTAAACAGGATGAGATGATATAACTATATGATGTCTTTATTAAATGGGTTGCCATGCCATAATTCAGATAGGTGATGTGTATGTACTATGTAAACATGATGGCGTGATATAATTCAAATATATGATGTGTATGTACTATGTAAACATGATGGCATGATATGATTCAAATATATGATTTATATAGTAAGCAAGTAAGCAGATGGCAATCCATATATGATGTAAAAACTAAGCAATGCAAGACAACATGCATGACATGGGTAATATAACTCGCCAAGTTTGAGCATAGACCTCGTGGGGAAATAGGACCGGTCATCGGTCTACGAATCCTCCTCCGAGGAGCTCTCTGTAACCAGACAAGATGTACGCTTCACCGGTAGCATTATCTCGCTCAATACCTTGTTTTCACTCCAAATACTTCCATCACCGCTTCAAATGGCTGATGCACAGGAAGAGTAGTTGAATATACAAACATTGTCGACAAATGGAACACGTAATACAAAAAAATGATAGCATGATACAATTCACATACATGATGATTGGCTAAACAGCATGGCATTGCATAATTCACATATATAATGCCTTTGCAACAAGATAGCATTGTATAATTCACATATATAATGTCTTGCAACAAGATGGCAATGCATAATTCACATATATGGTAATTAGACACTAAATAGGTGGCATTCTCACAAAGCATGTCTAAACTAATCAAATGACATAACAATGCGAGACACCATACGCATGATATGAGCAACATAACCCTGCCAAGTTAGAGCATACACCTCGGGGAGGGGAGGGGAATAGGACTGGTCATCATCTACGAATCCTCCTCACGAGGAGCTATCCGTAACCAACGAGATATGCGCTTTGTCAGATAGCATAGTCTGCTCTGAAGACCTTGTTTTCACTCCAGAATTTGCCGTCACCGTGTCAAATGGATGATGCGCATGAAGAGCAGTGAATGTACTAACATTGTTGACAAATGTAATATGTAACAAAAAAAATGATGGCCTGATATAATTTACATATAAGATGACTGGCTAAGCAGGATGGCATTGCAAAATTCACATCTATGATGTCTGGCTAAACAAGATGGCGTTGCATAATTCACATAAACGATGAATAAACTAAATAGATGGCATTCGCACAAAGGATGTCTAAACTAAGCAGATGACATATTTGATGTATAAAGTAAGCAATGCAGGACACCATATGCATGATATAACCAACATCAGCATGGCAAGTTAGAGCGAAGACCTCAGGGGGTAAATAGGAGTTGTCTTCTCTTACGAATCCCCTCGTAACATATATCTTCCTCTCAATTACAATCCGAAATGCGTGGAGGGGGGGCTGCCTTTGCGCCTACCATGGAGCGACGTTTGCATGAAATTTTATTGCCACGCAAGGCTCGTCTCTTTTGCTCTACATGTTCAGTTCCATTGTTTACAATAACTGTCATGCATAGGAATAAAACATAGTGAGATTATGTAAGGAGTGCATGCGTAAATCCAGAGTGATGGTAGCAACCTGTGGAGAGACCCAACCCCAATAATCGCCGGCAGCTAATCGCATCCGTTAAAAAATACAGATAATGGCTTCTTTACTGTTTGTTTCCCACCCAACATGAAACTCATAGTAGACACCGAGATTAACCAGATAGTAGATAGAAACTATTGATAGCGGCCCCGATATGTACCCCACAACCATTTAAAAACTCAAGTTTGACAATTAGTTTGGATTTGACTCGAGTCTAATCGGTGAACAGGTGACGATAAAGTAGCATGTAATATTAAGCGATGCATAACTAAGCGGACATCGTAAGAGTGCGACCTCTCTTGCGGACCCGTGTAGTCCCTCGAGGTCATCTCGCTCGGTTGATGATGGCAATGCAGTTTTCATGGCTGCCTGACGGGGAAGAAGATCTCGAGGCGGCGAAGACGATCTGGAGGCCGGATCCTCTTTGGCTGGACCCTTCGGTCGTTGGAGCACCGAAATGGGTGGACGACGGCGCAGCAGGAGCGGGACAAACCACGCAAGGTTTTCTTTGACAACTATTTGTAAGAGAAGTAATTCTGTAAGGGCTCGTTTGAATTGGAGGATTTCCAACAATGCAGGGATAGGAAATAGACAGGAATAGGATAGGAATGCACGTGCAAAACAGAGAATTTAAAAACACAGGATTTCTGCCAATCTGGGTGTTTGATTCACAACAATTGGAAGATCACAGGATGCAAAGAAGCATGGTGAGATTAAGTCAATCACACGGTTCTAGCAACAGTGGTCGTTGGATGTCCATCCAACGGATGTCGTGCTTCTTCTTCAATCTCGGATATTCTAGCTTCACCCGCCCAAAAAATGATTCCTCCCCCTGACATCTGGGGCGCACCGTTTCGGAAGCTGACCTGTGGGCCTACTAAGTTGACGTACCAAGGGCTTTGTCAACTTAGTCAATATAAACGATTCTAGCTGCAGTGACCATATGATGTCCATCCAACGGCCGTCGTGCTTCTTCAACCTCTAGTCTTCTTGTTCCAGCCGCCCAAAGCAGCGCCGGTCATGCCGCTTCGCTCCTGCCTCACGTGGCGGGTGTCTTTGCCGCCGGAGGCCTCACCGCCCTACTACTCCCACTGGCGCCGTGCCATCCCTCCACTCACCCACACCCCCTGTTATTCTGCGGCGACGGCAGCGCAGCCGAACCAGTTAACCCTCATACTCCGCTCCGCGTGTGCATGCACTATCGCGTCTTCCCCGGCTCCGCGTCGTCCCCTTCCTAGGCCTCGCCGTCGTCCACCGCCCTGGTGCTCTCGGCGCGGCGTGGTCAACGTGGTCAAGGAAAGAATTCCATCGGACGTGGACTATACGTGGAGAGGCTGACAGCTAGGTCCACGGCAGCCGCAAGGAAGTGCCTCCTTATTACGCGCAAAATAATTATTCCTCCACCTGACAGCGGGGACCCACCGGACGGGCCACCGTATTTCACGAAAAAAATGATTCGCCCCCTGACTGCTGGGACTCACGAGCTACATCTTCGCATGCAAGGAAGTGCGTCCGAAAAAAATGATTCGCCCCCCTGACTGCTGGGACCCACCAGCTACATCTTCGCACGCAAGGAAGTGCGTCCGGAAAAAAAAGATTCACCCCCTGACTCTAGGACCCACCAGATACACCTTCGCACGTAAGGAAGTGCGTCCGGGCAAAAAAAATGATTCGCCCCCCTGACTGCTGGGACCCAGCAGCTACACCTTCGCACACAAGGAAGTGCATCCGGGCAAAAAAAATGATTCTCCCCCCTGACTGCTAGGACCCACCAGCTACATCTTCGCAGGCAAGGAAGTGCCGGACAGTCGGGACCCACCTGGTCGAAGCATACGTAGCGTTGCCATTACAGTCGTGGGACGGTAATGCGTACATCTTGGTCGATGTAGAGGCGCCGCGTCGTAGTAGAGGCGCACACGTGTCGTAGTAGAGGTGCGCAAGTAGCATGTACACGTACGTACAGCGGCCAGGGTGCAAGAAAGAAAATACGGCCACGTATGTGTACATACGGGCAGGGTCTCGAACACCTACTCGCGCATACGTACGACCAGGGCTCGTGTACATGGCTGGGTCGGAACGGAGAAACAGCGTCGTCGTCGTGTTCATGGGGAGGCAACGGAATGCGTCGTGTTCATGGGGAGGCAACGGAATGCGTCGTGTTCATGGGGAGGCAACGGAATGCGTCGTGTTCATGGGGAGGCAGCGGAATGCTTCGTGTTCATGGGGAGGCAACGGAATGCGTCGTGTTCATCGGGAGGCAACGGAACGCGTGGGAGCCAACCGGCTGGGTCGGAACGAAATGCGTGGTCGTGTTCATCGGGAGGGCTTGGACGGAACAGGCGATGGAAACGAGGCATGGCGTACCGCAGAACGGAGGAAACGGACCTCCTATGGTCGAAACGGGGTTCCTGTTGATCGGGAGGGGTGTGGCGTACCATAAAACGGAGGAAACGGACCTCCTACGGTCGAAACGGGGGTCCTGTTGATCGGAGGGGGTGTGGCGTCCCGCAAACGGATTTAAACGGACCTCCTACGGTCAAACGGGGTCCCGTTCATCGGGAGGGTGTGGCGCATCGCAAAACGGGACTCCACAGATACCGCCCATCTCCACCGTCGACCTCCTCCGGCCTCCACGGGCCATCGTCGACCTCCTCCAGCCTCCACGGGCTCCTGTTCATCCAGCCTCCACCGCGCTACTCCATCAGCTCTTGTTCAACCACCCCTCCACCGTCTACTGTTCATCCAGCCCTCCACACCACGGGGTCCTGTTCAACCACCCCTCCACGGGCATCCCTCCACCGTCTACTGTTCATCCAGCCCTCCACACCACGGGGTCCTGTTCATCCAGAGGCAACGCCACCGCTCACTGTTCATTCAAAACCCCCCTGTCGGTGTCAAAACCGGTGGATCTCGGGTAGGGGGTCCCGAACTATGCGTCTAGGCGGATGGTAACAGGAGACAAGGGACACAATGTTTTACCCAGGTTCGGGCCCTCTTGATGGAGGTAAAACCCTACGTCCTGCTTGATTAATATTGATGATATGGGTAGTACAAGAGTAGATCTACCATGAGATCAAGGAGGCTAAACCCTAGAAGCTAGCCTATGGTATGATTGTTGTATATTGTCCTACGGACTAAAACCCTCCGGTTTATATAGACACCGGAGAGGGTTAGGGTTAGACAAAGTCGGTTACAATGGTAGGAGATCTAAATATCCGTATCGCCAAGCTTGCCTTCCACGCCAAGGAAAGTCCCATCCGGACACGGGATGAAGTCTTCAATCTTGTATCTTCATAGTCCAGGAGTCCATTTGAAGGTATAGTCCGGCTACCCGGACACCCCTAATCCAGGACTCCTCAAGAGTCTCCCTGAACCAGGCTTCAATGACGTCGAGTCCGGCGCGCAGATTGTCTTCGGCATTGCAAGGCGGGTTCCTCCTCCAAGTACTTCGTAGAAGATTTTGAACACAAAAGACAGTGTCCGGCTCTGCAAAATAAGTTTCCACATATTGCCATAGAGGGAATAATATTTACACAAATCTAATCTGCTGACGTATTCCGTAGTGTGACAACACACTACGGCCAAGCCTTTATTCGAATCGTTTTTACTTCCCCACCTCAGCGCATTTTGCGAGGCGGTTTCCTTGGCACGTCTTGTCAAAGCAGAGATCGTGTCCCCTTTATTTACGGGATTCTCATCAATACGGACGTGGGTAACCCAATCGTGCCCGTTGGCATGTTTTCTCGATTAAAGAGGATGCTCGCTCTGCGATGAGAGCAGCGAAGGAGGAGCTGTGTCAGGCTGGAGAGATCGCAGCTGGAAAGCCCTTTATGCTGCGGAGGAAGTTTTGTGATCCTAAGCATGCTCCATTAGACCGGTTGTGGAGTACGGCGGACACCTATCTGGATTTGGCAGCGAGTGCTGCTGATGCGACCGAACACTTTCGAGATCAAGAAGATCGCGAAGTGGAAAAGCTCTTCTGGTCGCAGTTCCACAATCCAGAGCGTCCACTGTCAGTGGCCGATCGTCTGGCCGAATGGGCCGAACTGAATAGGTTGTTCGGACTCGCCATGAAGTGCATCATGAGTCATCTATGGCCGGAGGAGATCGGAGCCGAAAAGTTATTTCAGCTTGGTGCAGCAGTCCCTTGGTGCAGTGCCGCGTATTAATGCAATGAAGAGGTCAGCATGCATAGAGGGTGCATGGATGGCTCTTGCCCGTGTCAAGACATACTGGGCGGAGATGGAAACCACCGCTGTTGCATCCCGAGATTCGGACGGAAGCCGAGTACCTGCCGAGCACTATTTTCTAGAAGTTCTACAAGGCGCTCGTGTAATAGAGACGCAGTGCTCGAAGGATGCTATATTCGAATAGCATGTTTTATTGTAAAACAATATTTTGATAAATTGTAGAAGCTTTTTATACTTGTGCCTTCAAGTATTGTAACACCTCCTGTGCGGCCGTTTAAGATATATATATATATATATATATATATAATTTGAAAGATGGTAGTCGTCGGCTTCAGCCCCCACGCAAATAATGCGGGGGTGTTCGCAGAAGGCGCATTTTCACACTTGATCCAACGTCTTGGTCCTACAAAGGAGGTGATAGCGCAGCAAACTAGGCAATCGGACTATAATGCTTTATCACTTTCACTTAGCCATAGGAGCTTGACAGTGAGGCTACTTAGATAGCCCCTGGTGGCGACCGCGCTTGCCCGAATTCGGGGCGCGTATGTGCCTGGCCGGGAAACGGCCCTTCGTTAATGCGGAGGAATCCTATAGATTCCGGTAAGTCATCGAGTGGTTGACCAGTCTCACGCTATATCATAATGATCAGTTTTCGGCTTTCTCTCTTGAGGTGCTCGCCGGCGAACCGGGCACAATCGCAGTAGTTCTCCTGGTGCCGCCTTAGCCGATAGAGCGGAACGTAAGGAAGCAAAACACAGGAGCCGGGCAACCCAACATTTGACCAAAGACATGATTCAGAGCTGATGCATATAAGGCCAAACTCGCGACGTCGAACACTCCCTAAGGTATTTGGTCTTTATGAGGGCGGGCGAGACAACGCCCTTAGTTATAAGCCCCTAGTGTCCAGGTACGCGCAAAAATTCTGACGTGGCCACATGCCAAGACGCCAACCTCCTCCTTGGTTATACCATAAAAAACCAGGGGATGTGTATCAACAAGAGACAGTAAAAAAGGTTTACGCGGGGTCTTAATCAAAAAGAATCCTTGAACGGGTCCTCGCTGCACGCCTGCTACCGTGTCATGCAGCCGTATCCTAGACGGGCGAAAGTACGGTGTTCGTCTGTAAAAGAGAGGAACTTAGTTGAAAAAAAGGGTCGTCTTGAGAAGTTATACTAAATAAACAAAGTATAAATTGAAATGGGTAAAATTGAGCTTGATTTTCTCTTATTTTATATGCGGTGTCCCCCTAGTGCAGGGGTATACGGCTATTTAAGCCTTTATCAATTATATGTTTATACCGGACTCGTCTAGCCGTGTCCGTGGTCTTAACATCCTGTTTAGATGTTTTGGCTGGTGAAGCCGTTTTATTGTGGGGCTGTTAAGGATGCCGCACAATGGGGGGCGCACTCAATGTTTTCCCTTTAATGAGATGATGCCTCGTGGACCGGGCATCTTGAGCGTAAGAGACGCATAATGCGGTATTATGCTAAAGCGGCGAAAGCTTGGCCCCAAAGAAGTGCTTGATAGCGACTTGGGAATGGGACGATGTGGAAAGTTAGCGTTTGGCGGAAGTTATCGGGGAGCCGAATATAACTTCGAGCCAGAGAAAACCCATGCAATGGGTATCCGGACCTGGCGTTACCCCTTGAAAGGAGGTTTTGCTGTGGCGAATTCTTGTTGGGTCTATCCCCATGTGGCGGATTGTGTCCTGATATATCAGGTTTAGACCGCTGCCGCCATCCATCATGACATTTGTAAAGTGGAGTCCGCCAATTATTGGATCTAATACCAAGGCAGTCCAGCCGGCGTTCCTGATACTTCTAGAGTAATCCAGATGATCAAAGGTGATTGGTTTTAACAACCAGTGGCGAGATTCCTTTGGGATAGGCCGTATGGCGCGTACCTTTATGGGCGCCGCACGTTTTGTTATGTGAAGTAAGTTTACTGTTTTTACTTCTTGTGGAAAATTCTTTTGTTTCTTGGTGCTCTGCATTTGGGGTTCGTCATCGTCTTTGCTTGGTGTGTCGAGCCCCTTGTGTTCGGCATTGAGTCTGCCGGATTGTTTAAAACCCCATGAATCTCTGTGGGTATGGTTTGCAGGCTTCCCAGGAGTACTGTGTAGCTGACATATCTTGTCCAAGATTTTGTTTAAGTTGGACAGCTCGTCCCTATTATCTTTGAGGGGCGGCTTTTTACGATTCTCGCCATGAAGCTTTTGAATCCGGCATTGACTGCCGTACTCTTCGGGCTGTTTTCCTTAGTCCGGCGACGGTCCTTGTTGCGTCGCGATTTTCCGTTTCCATCCCTAGTTTCGGATGTACTTGGGTTGCTGGTGCGACATCTTGCCAACCAGTTGTCCTCTCCTGCGCAAGAGCGGGTCATGAGGCTTGTTAATGCAGCCATTGTTCTTGGCTTTTCTTGGCCGAGGTGTCTGGCGAGCCATCTGCCCTTGGACGCTTATGTTTAAAAGCTGATAAGGCTTGGCGTCCTGGACAATCGACTATCCGATTCTTTTTAGTAAGAAATCTATTCCAGAATTGCCGAGCCGACTCTCCGGCTGTTGAGTTATGTGGACCGAGATCGCTCAGATCCGGAGGGCGGACATAGGTCCCTTGAAAATTTGCTCGGAAAGCGTCCTCGAGCTCTTCCAACTTCCAGTTGTGTTTTCAGGAAGGCTTTTGAGCCAATGCCGGGCTGGACCTTTAAGCTTGAGGGGTAAGTATTTTATGGCGTGGAGGTCATCTCCTCTAGCCATATGTATGTGGAGGATATAATCCTCGATCCGCACTCTGTGGTCTCGTTGTTCCGTCAGATGCCTCTATGTTTACGGGTTTGAATCACCGGAAATTCATAATCCAGGACCTCATCGGTGAAACATAGGGGGTGTGCGGCACCCCTGTATTTGGGTGTGCTGTGATGTTCGGATACTAGTTTTGTTGCATTGCTGACGAGAGCTTGCTTTCTTGGCCCATAAATAGATCTGGCTGGGCCATCTTTTTGATGTGAATCCTTGAGTGAATCGTGTGCCGGCTTGAGTGCGGCGCCGCTTGCGGCTTTATGCTGGCCATGGGGTCATCTATCCGACCGGGTGGCTTTCTTACTTTTTGAATGCGGGGGCTCTAAGGCCTCTTCGTCAAATTCAGGCAGTAGCTTTCGCTTCGGATAGCTTTTAGTGTGGCGACTGCCGCCATATTTGTCTGCGGTATTGAGTACTTTGCTCCATCTGATTCTGAGTGCATCTTCCGCAGTTTTTAGCTTCCGCTTCTGCTTTTTTAGGCTGCGTGCGGTTGCAACGAGCCTTTTGTGGAGGTTCTTCTGCTCCGTGAGCTTATCCGGCGTAAGGTCGTCCGGAATGCCGTTTTCGCCGGGGACGGGTTGTTCGGTTTCTTTATCCGAGTTGCCCTGTTTGGACGGTTGCTCTAAGGCATGCTCGTCGTCCGCCGGCTCATCCTGCTCTATGGCTAGGTCTGTATGGTTGTTGTCTTTATCGAGGCGGGGCTTGGAGCGGTGTTTACGCCGCCGCTTTGATTGCTTTTCGAGAGATCGATCCCTCATTGCATCCCCGTGTTCCTCGTTGTCGCTTTCTTTAGGTGTATCCACCATGTACACATCACGAGATGAGGTGGCTGTCCAATGCCCTATAGGCGTTGGTTCATGTGCGTCTCCTGCATCGTCGTCCATACCGTCGATGTCTTCGGAGTCGAAATTGAGCACGTCGTTTAAATTATCGACAGTGGCTACCAAATGCGTGGTGGGTGGGCTTTGAATTTCTTCATTGTCCGTATCCCAACCTTGCTGACCGTAGTCCGGCCAGGGCTCTCCTGATAAAGAGAGAGACTTTAGTGACTTCAGAATGTCGCCGAAGGGTGAGTGCTCAAAGATGTTCGCGGCGGTGAACTCCATGATCGGCGCCCAATCGGATTCGATGGGCCGGGGCACAGAGGGCTCGGAGTCCGGAAAGGAGTCCGGTCCCTTGGAGTCACGAGCCTTATAGGGAACAGGTCTGGTGTTCGGCTCGATCGCCGTAAAGATTGCAGCCCCCGAGGCGGTGTCCAACCACTCATCCTCGATCGGCGCAGTTGGCTCCGAATTAAGGGTCGGAACCGATGCGTGTGCGGCCTCCAGGGCACTGTTCGGCGGCAGAGATAGATCATGCCCATCGTGACAGTGCGACGCGCTCGGCTGTGGCTCGAATCCGTCGAAGACCAAGTCCCCGCGGACGTCAGCCGTGTATTTTAAACTTCCAAACCTGACCTGATGGCTGTGGGCGTAGCTTCGATCAGCTCGGATGGCCAAGCAAATTAGCCCGCATTGCTAAGCCGCCGAAGGCGAAGATCTGTCCGGGAGAAAAATCTCACCTGGACTGCATCGTTATTGATGATCGAAGGAGCCATCGTGCTGAAAGCGATGACACGTAAGAACTCTCATTGAAAGCACCAATGTCGGTGTCAAAACCGGGCGGATCTCGGGTAGGGGGTCCCAACTGCGTCTAGGCGGATGGTAACAGGAGACAAGGGACACAATGTTTTACCTGTGTTCGGGCCCTCTTGATGGAGGTAAAACCCTATGTCCTGCTTGATTAATATTGATGATATGGGTAGTACAAGAGTAGATCTACCACGAGATCAAGGAGGCTAAACCCTAGAAGCTAGCCTATGGTATGATTGTTGTATATTGTCCTACGGACTAAAACCCTCCGGTTTATATAGACATCGGAGAGGGTTAGGGTTACACAGGTTACAATGGTAGGAGATCTAAATATCCGCATCGCCAAGCTTGCCTTCCACGCCAAGGGAAGTCCCATCCGGACAGGGGACGAAGTCTTCAATCTTGTATCTTCATAGTCCAGGAGTCCGGCTGAAGGTATAGTCCGGCTACCCGGACACCCCCTAATCCAGGACTCCCTCACCCCCGCAACGCTCACTGTTCATCCCAGAGGCTTCAGTTAGTAGTAGTAGCGAAGAAATCGCTCGATCGGGTTCAGTTAACAGCCATCGATCGATCGCTCGGGTTCAGTAACGCGTAGCCTGCAGTGAAATCGCTCGGGTTCAGTTAGAGCCCAACGCCTTGCTTGGGTTCAGTTAGAGCCAACGCCTTGCACACACGCCAGACGCAGCGCGAGAATGCACATCGCCGGCCCCGACCTCCCATCAGAATCGGAACTCCCGAAATTTTCCTTGCCCTCGCTTCTACCACGGTTTTTTCCGTCATGGACCGCCCAAAGAATGTCATGCAGCTGCGTCTCCGGCCCGCCCAGACGAAAAAGCCCATTTTTTGTCATGATTTTTTGTCATAGAAGTAGGAGCCCACCACACCTATGATGATACCGGGTTTTGTCACAATTATCGTCATAGAAGTGTCATATGTATGACAGGAAAAAAATTCGTTCGGCCCAAAATGTCACGGATGTGTCTTTTTTTGTAGTGGGTGATGATGAAGTTACCAACGCAGGGCTTCGCCTAAGCACTACTGACAATATGACCGAGGTAGAAATCTGTGGAGGGGGGCACCGCACACGGCTAAGAAATCAACTTGTGTGTCTATGGGGTGCCCCCTCCCTCGTATATAAAGGAGGGGAGGAGGGGGCCGTCCGGCCTCATGGGGCGTGCCCTAAGGGGGGAATACTACTCCTACTAGGAGTAGGTTCCCCCTTTCCTAGTCCAACTAGGAGGGGAAGGAAAGAGGAAGAGGGACAGAAGGAAAGCCCACCCCCCAATTCGGATTGGGCTTAGGGGGCGCGCGCCTCCACTTGGCCGCCTCCTCCTATCTTCCACTACGGCCCATGAAGGCCCATTAACCCCCCGGGGGGTTCCGGTAACCCCCGGTACTCCGGAAAATGCCCGAATCTATCCGAAACATTTCCGGTGTCCAAACATAACCTTCCAATATATCAATCTTTATGTCTCGACCATTTCGAGACTCCTCTTCATGTCCGTGATCACATCAGCGACTCCGAACAACCTTTAGTACATCAAATCACATAAACTCATAATACCAATCGTCATCGAACGTTAAGCGTGCGGACCCTACGGTTCAAGAACTATGTAGACATGACCGAGATACTTCTCCGGTTAATAACCAACAGCAGAACCTGGATGCTCATATTGGTTCCTACATATTCTACGAAGATCTTTATTGGTCAAACCGCACAACAACTTACGTTGTTCCCTTTGTCATCGATATGTTACTTGCCCGAGATTCGATCGTCGGTACCATCATACCTAGTTCAATCTCGTTACCGGCAAGTCTCTTTACTTGTTCCGTAGTGCATCATCCCGCAACTAACTCATTAGTTACATTGCTTGCAAGGGCTTATAGTGATGTGCATTACCGAGAGGGCCCAGAGATGCCTCTCCGACAATCGGAGTGACAAATCCAAATCTCGATCCATGCCAACTCAACAAACACCATCGGAGACACCTGTAGAGCATCTTTATAATCATCCAGTTATGTTGTGACATTTGATAGCACACTAAGTCTTCCTCCAGTATTCGGGAGTTGTGACGTTTGATAGCACACTAAGTCTTCCTCCAGTATTCGGGAGTTGCATAATCTCATAGTCATAGGAACATGTATAAGTCATGAAGAAAGCAACATCAATAAACTAAACGATCATAGTGCTAAGCTAACGGATGGGTCTTGCCCATCACATTATTCTCTAATGATGTGATCCCGTTTATCAAATGACAACACATGTCTATGGCTAGGAAACTTAACCATCTTTGATTAACGAGCTAGTCAAGTAGAGGCATACTAGGAACACTCTGTTTGTTGATGCATTCACGCATGTACTAAGTTTCCGGTTAATACAATTCTAGCATGAATGATAGACATTTATCATGATATAAGGAAATATAAATAACAACTTTATTATTGCCTCTAGGGCATATTTCCTTCAAGGGGGGGAAGAGGAGGTGGTCGGCCTAGGGGGCGCGCCATAAGGGGGGAGTCCTACTTGTACTCAAAGTCCAAGTAGGATTCGCCCCCCTCCTTCCTTCCATCGAAGAGGGAAAAGGGGAAGGGAGAGAGAGGGAGAAGGAAAGAGGGTGGATGGACCCCTCTCCTAGTCCAATTCGGTATGGGCAGGGGGGCGCCCCGCCCACGTGGCCTTTCTCCTCTCCTCCAATAAGGCCCAATAGGCCCAATACTTCTCCGGGGGGGGGGGGGGGGGGTCCGGTAACCTCCCGGTACCCCGAAAAAATGCCCGAACCACTCGAAACCATTCCGGTGTCCGAATATAACCTTCCAATATATCGATCTTTACCTCTCGACCATTTCGAGACTCGTCATCATGTCCGTGTTCTCATATGGGACTTCGAACAAACTTCGGTCATCAAATCCCATAACTCATGATACAAATCGTCATCGAACGTTAAGCGTGTGGACCCTAAGGGTTCGAGAACTATGTAGACATGATCGTGACACATCTCTGGTCAATAACCAATAGCGGAACCTGGATGCTCATATTGGCTCCTACATATTCTATGAAGATCTTTATCGGTCAAACCGCATAACAACATACGTTATTCCCTTTGTCATCGGTATGTTATTTGCCCGAGATTCAATCGTTGGTATCATCATACCTAGTTCAATCTCGTTACCGGCAAGTCTCTTTACTCGTTCCGTAATGCATCATCCTGTAACTAACTCATTAATCACATTGCCTGCAAGGCTTATAGTGATGTGCATTACCAAGAGGGCCCAGAGATACCTCTCCGATACACGGAGTGACAAATCCTAATCTCGATCTATGCCAACTCAACAAACACCATCGGAGACACCTGTAGAGCATCTTTATAATCACCCAGTTACGTTGTGACGTTTTATAGCACACAAAGTGTTCCTCCGGTATTCAGGAGTTGCATAATCTCATAGTCAGAGGAACATGTATAAGTCATGAAGAAAGCAATAGCAATAAAACTAAACGATCATTATGATAAGCTAATGGATGGGTCTTGTCCATCACATCATTCTCTAATGATGTTCCCGTTCATCAAATGACAACACATGTCTATGGTTAGGAAACTTAACCATCTTTGATTAATGAGCTAGTCAAGTAGAGGCATACTAGGGATACTCTATTTGTCTATGTATTGACACATGTACTAAGTTTCCGGTTAATACAATTCTAGCATGAATAATAAACATTTATCATGTTATAAGGAAATATAAATAACAACTTTATTATTGCCTCTAGGGCATATTTCCTTCAGTCTCCCACTTGCACTAGAGTCAACAATCTAGTTCACATCGTCATGTGATTTAACACCAATAGTTCACATCTTTATGTGATTAGTTCACATCTCCATTTGACTAATACCCAAAGGGTTTACTAGAGTCAATAATATAGTTCACATTGCTATGCGATTAACACCCAAAGAGCGATCATGTTTAGCTTGTGAGAGAAGTTTAGTCAACGGGTCTGCCACATTCAGAGCCGTATGTATTTTGCAAATTTTCTATGTCTATAATGCTCTGCACGGAGCTACTCTAGCTAATCGCTCCCACTTTTAATATGTGTCCAGATTGAGACTTAGAGTCATCCGGATCAGTGTCAAAGCTTGCATCGACGTAACCCTTTACGCATTTAACTTTTGTCACTTCCATAATCGAGAAACGTGTCCTTATTCCACTAAGGATAATTTTGATCATTGTCCGATGATCCACTCTGGATCACCATTGTACCCTCTTGCCAAACTCATGGTGAGGTACACAATAGGTATGGTACACAACATAGCATACTTTGTAGAACCTATGGATCGAGGCATAGGGAATGACTTTTCATTCTCTTTCTATTTTCTGTCTTGGTCTGGTTTTGAGTCTTTACTCAACTTCACACATTACAACTCATGCAAGAACTCATTCTTTGACTGTTCCATTTTGAACTCCTTCAAAATCTTATCAAGGTATGTACTCATCGAAAGTCTTATCAAGCGTCTTGATCTATCTTTATAGATCTTGATGCCCAATATGTAAGTAGCTTCACTGAGGTCTTTCATTGAAAAATTCTTATTCAAGTATCCTTTTATGCTATCCATAAATTCTGTATTATTTCCAATCAACAATATGTCATCCACATATAATATTAGAAATGCTACAGAGCTCCCACTCACTTTCTTGTAAATACAGGCTTCTCCAAAAGTCTCAGATAAAACCACATGCTTTGATCACACTATCAAAGCGTATATTCCAACTCCGAGAGGCTTGCACCAGTCCATAAATGGATTCTTTGAAGCTTGCACACTTTGTTTGCACCTTTAGGATCGACAAAACCTTCTGGTTTCATCATATACAACTCTTCTTTAAGAAATCCATTAAGGAATGCAGTTTTGACATCCATTTGCCAAATTTCATAATCATAAAATGCGGCAATTGCTAACATGATTCGGACAGACTTAAGCATCGCTACGAGTGAGAAAATCTCATCGTAGTCAACACCTTGAACTTGTCAAAAACCTTTTGCGACAAGTCGAGCTTTGTAGATAGTAACACTGCCATCAGCGTCCATCTTCCTCTTGAAGATCCATTTATTATCTATGGTTTGCCGATCATCGGCAAGTCAACCAAAGTCCACACCTTGTTTTCATACATGGATCCCATCTCAGATTTGATGGCCTCAAGCCATTTTGCGGAATCTGGGCTCATCATTGCTTCCTCATAGTTCGTAGGTTCGTCATGGTCAAGCAACATGACTTCCAGAATAGGATTACCGTACCACTCTGGTGCGGATCGTACTCTGGTTGACCTACGAGGTTTGGTAGTAACTTGATCTGAAGTTTCATGATCATTATCATTAGCTGCCTCACTAATTGGTGTAGGAATCATCGAACTGATTTCTCGTGATGAACTACTTTGCAATTTGGGAGAAGGTACAGTTAACTCATCAAGTTCTACTTTCCTCCCACTCACTTCTTTTAAGAGAAACTCCTTCTCTAGAAAGGATCCATTCTTAGCAACGAATATCTTGCCTTCGGATCTGTGATAGAAGTTGTACCCAATAGTTTCTTTTGGGTATCCTATGAAGACGCACTTGTCCAGTTTGGGTTGAAGCTTATCAGGTTGAAACTTATTCACATAAGCATCGCAACCCCGAACTTTGAGAAACGACATCTTAGGTTTCTTGCTAAACCACAGTTCATACGGTGTCGTCTCAACGGATTTACACGGTGCCCTATTTAACGTGAATGCAGTTGTATCTAATGCATAACCCCAAAACGATAGTGGTAAATCGGTAAGAGACATCATAGATCGCACCATATCTAATAAAGTATGGTTACAACATTCAGACACACCATTACGCTATGGTGTTCCAGGTGGCATGAGTTGTGAAACTATTCCACATTGTTTTTAAATGAAGGCCAAACTTGTAACTCAAATATTTGCCTCCATGATCAGATCGTAGAAACTTTATTTTCTTGTTACAATGATTTTCCACTTCACTCTGAAATTCTTTGAACTTTTCAAACATTTCAGACTTGTGTTTCATTAAGTAGATATACTCATATACGCTCAAATCATCTGTGAAGGTCGAAAATAACGATACCGCCGCAAGCCTCAACACTCATCGGACCGCATACATCAGTATGTATTATTTCCAATAAGTCAGTGGCTTGCTCCATTGTTTCGGAGAACGGAGTCTTAGTCATCTTGCCCATGAGGCATGGTTCGCAAGCATCAAGTGATTCCAAAAGCCCATCAGCATGGAGTTTCTTCATGCGCTTTACACCAATATGACCTAAACGACAGTGCCACAAATAAGTTGCATTATCATTATCAACTTTGCATCTTTTGACATCAATATTATGAATATGTATATCACTGTGATCGAGATTCAATAAACCATTTACATTGGATGTAAGACCATAAAAGGTTTTATTCATGTAAACAGGATAACAATTATTCTTTGACTTAAATGAATAACCGTATTGCAATAAACATGATACAAGCATATTATGCTCAACGCAAACACCAAATAACATTTATTTAGGTCCAATACTAATCCCAAAGGTAGAGGGAGTATGCGATGGTGATCTTATCAACCTTGGAATCACTTCCAACACACATCGCCACCTCGCCCTTAACTTGTCTCCGTTCATTTTGCAACTCCTATTTTGAGTTACCAATCTTAGCAAATGAACCGGTATCAAATACCCTGGGGTTGCTATTAACACTAGTAACATGTATATCAAATATACCTTTGTTTACTTTGTCATCCTTCTTATCCGCCAAGTATTTAGGGTAGTTCCGCTTCCAATGACCATTCCCTTTGCAGTAGAAGCACTCAGTTTCAGGCTTGGGTCTAGCTTTGGGTTTCTTCATGGGAGTGGCAACTTGCTTGCCATTCTTCTTGAAGTTCTCTTTCTTTTCCTTTGCCCCTTTTCTTGAAACTAGTGGTCTTGTTAACCATCAACACTTGATGTTCTTTCTTGATTTCTACCTTCACCGATTTTAGCATCACGAAGACCTCGGGAATCGTTTTCATCATCCCGTACATACTATAGTTCATCACAAAGTTCCAGTAACTTGGTGATAGTGACTAGAGAACTCTATCAATCACTATCTTATCTGGAAGATTAACTCCCACTTGATTCAAGCGATTGTAGCACTCAGATATTCTGAGCACATGCTCACTGGTTGAGCTATTCTCCTCCATCTTGTAGGAAAAATACTTGTCAGAGGTCTCATACCTCTCGACTCGGGCATGAGTCTGAAATACCAATTCAGCTCTTGGAACATCTTATATGCTCCTTGGCGTTCAAAACGTTTTTGAAGTCCCGGTTCTAAGCCGTAAAGTATGGCGCACTAAACTATCAAGTAGTCATCATACCGAGCTTGCCAAACGTTCATAAAGTCTACATCCGCTCCTACAATAGGTCCGCTACTTAGCGATGTATCAAGGACATAATTCTTCTGTGCAGCAATGAGGATAATCCTCAGATCAAGGACCAAGTCCGCATCATTGCTACTATCATCTTTCAACTTATTTTTCTCTAGGAACATATCAAAAATAAAACAGGGGAGCTATATGCGAGCTATATATTGATCTACAACATAGATATGCAAAAACTATCAAGACTAAGTTCATGATAAATTAAAGTTCAATTAATCATATTACTTAAGAACTCCGACTTAGATAGACATCCCTCTAGTCATCTAAATGATCACGTGATCCATATCAACTAAACCATGTCCGATCATCACGTGAGATGAAGTAGTTTTCAATGGTGAACATCTCTATGTTGATCATATCTGCTATATGATTCACGTTTGACCTTCCGGTCTCAGTGTTCCGAGGCCATATCTGCATATGCTAGGCTCGTCAAGTTTAACTCGAGTATTCCGCGTGTGCAAAACTATCTTGCACCCATTGTATGTGAACGTAGAGCTTATCACACCCGATCATCATGTGGTGTCTCTACACGATTTAACTATAGCAACGGTGCATACTCAGGGAGAACACTTATACCTTGAAATTTAGTGAGGGATCATCTTATAATGCTACCGTCGTACTAAGCAAAATAAGATGCATAAAAGATAAACATCACATGCAATCAAACTATGTGACATGATATCGCCATCATCATCTTGTGCCTTTGATCTCCATATCCAAAGCATCGTCATGATCTCCATCGTCACCGGCTTGACACCTTGATCTCCATAGTAGCATCATTGTCGTCTCACCAACTATTGCTTCCACGACTATGGTAAAAGTGCAACTATCCCTAGGTGGTTTTGGTAATTCCTAACCACATATAGCTCATTGAGCTAACATTATTACAAGATTAATATTTCAGTAAAAGCTCAATGAATGGCATGGCATGGATGAGGAAAGTGGATCCCTCAAAATTCTAAGGACAAAAAGTTTGGCTCAAGCTTGAAGCTCAAGACTCTACATTTTATATTTTAGTGATCCAAGATCACATTGAGTCTATAGGAAAAGCCAATACTATCAAGGAGGGATGAGGTGTTGCTTAATGGCTTGCTTGCTCAACGTGCTTAGTCATATGCTCCAAAATGCTCAACTACCTTCCCACATCCACATATGACCTAAACCAAAAGTCAAACTTGGCCCCACCGATTCTTTCTATCCGGCGCCACCGAGTTTCAAATGTCATAGCCACTGCCACAAACCCTAGGCAAATCGGTCTCACCGATAGGGATCTCGGTCTCACCGAGATGGGATTGTAATCTCTCTGTTTCCCTTCAGAACGCTTTCGGTCTTACCGAGATGAGCGATCGGTCCCACCGAGATTGCAATGTAAACTCTCTGTTTCCCTTTTGTAACATTTCGGTCTCACCAAGATGAGCGAATCGGTCCCACCGAGTTTACCTGACCAACTCTCTGGTTAGCTTATTACCAAAATCGATCCCACCGAGTTTGTGTAATCGGTCACACCGAGATTACGTTATGCCCTAACCCTAACCATATCGGTCCTACTGAGTTGCATCTCAGTCCCACCGAAAATCCTAACGGTCACTAGGTTTGCTGAATCGGTCCGACCGAGTTTAACTATTCGGTCCCACCGAGTTTGGCTAATCGTGTGTAACGGTTAGATTTTGTGCGGAGGCTATATATACCCCTCCACCCACTCTTCATTCGTGGAGAGAGCCATCAGAACATACCTACACTTCCAATACACATTTTCTGAGAGAACCACCTACACTTGTGTTGAGCTCAAGATATTCCATTCCAACCATATGAATCTTGATCTCTAGCCTTCCCCATGTTGCTTTCCACTCAAATCTTCTTTCCACCAAATCCAAATCCTGTGAGAGAGAGTTGAGTGTTGGGGAGACTATCATTTGAAGCACAGGAGCAAGGAGTTCATCATCAACACACCATTTGTTACTCCTTGGAGAGTAGTGTCTCCTAGATTGGCTAGGTGTCACTTGGGAGCCTCCGACAAGATTGTGGAGTTGAACCAAGGAGTTTGTAAGGGCAAGGAGATCGCCTACTTCGTGAAGATCTACCGCTAGTGAGGCAAGTCCTTCGTGGGCGACGGCCATGATGGAATAGACAAGGTTGCTTCTTCGTGGACCCTTCGTGGGTGGAGCCCTCCGTGGACTCGCGCAAGAACTGCTACCCTCTGTGGGTTGAAGTCTCCATCAACGTGGATGTACGATAGCACCACCTATCAGAACCACGACAAAAACATCCGTGTCTCCAATTGCGTTTGAATCCTCCAAACCCTTCCCTTTACATTCTTGCAAGTTGCATGCTTTACTTTCCACTGCTCATATACTCTTTTGCATGCTTGCTTGAATTGTGTGGAGATTGCTTGACTTCTGCTAAGATAGCTAAAATCTGCCAAGAACTAAAATTGGGAAAAGGCTAGATTTTTATTTGGTCAAGTAGAATAATCACCCCCCCCCCCTCTAGACATACTTTCGATCCTACATACGGCTATCGCTTAGTGATAAAGTAAAGCAATTACATGGCGATTGCATTTCATACAATAAAGCGACAACCATAAGGTTCCTGCCAGTTGCCGATAAATTTTACAAAACATGATCATCTCATACAACAATTTATATCTCATCACATCTTGACCGTATCACATCACAACATGCCCTGCAAAAACAAGTTGCCAAGGATGCTCGCTCTGCGATGAGAGCAGCGAAGGAGGAGCTGCGTCAGGCTGGAGAGATCGCAGCTGGAAAGCCCTTTATGCTGCGGAGGGAGTTTTGTGATCCTAAGCATGCTCCGTTAGACCGGTTGTGGAGTACGGCGGACACCTATCTGGATTTGGCAGCGAGTGCTGCTGATGCGACCGAACACTTTCGAGATCAAGAAGATCGCGAAGTGGAAAAGCTCTTCTGGTCGCAGTTCCACAATCCAGAGCGTCCACTGTCAGTGGCCGATCGTCTGGCCGAATGGGCCGAACTGAAAAGGTTGTTCGGACTCGCCATGAAGTGCATCATGAGTCATCTGTGGCCGGAGGAGATCGGAGCCGAAAAGTTATTTCAGCTTGGTCCAGCAGTTCCTTGGTGTGGTGCCGCGTATTAATGCAATGAAGAGGTCAGCATGCATAGAGGGTGCATGGATGGCTCTTGCCCGTGTCAAGACATACTGGGCGGAGATGGAAACCACCGCTGTTGCATCCCGAGATTCGGACGGAAGCCGAGTACCTGCCGAGCACTATTTTCTAGAAGTTCTACAAGGCGCTCGTGTATTAGAGACGCAGTGCTCGAAGGATGCTATATTCGAATAGCATGTGTTATTGTAAAACAATATGTTTATAAATTGTAGAAGCTTTTTATACTTGTGCCTTCAAGTATTGTAACACCTCCTGTGCGGCCGTTTAAGATATATATATATATAATTTGAAAGATGGTAGTCGTCGGCTTCAGCCCCCACGCAAATAATGCGGGGGTGTTCGCAGAAGGCGCATTTTCACACTTGATCCAACGTCTTGGTCCTACAAAGGAGGTGATAGCGCAGCGAACTAGGCAATCGGACTATAATGCTTTATCACTTTCACTTAGCCATAGGAGCTTGACAGTGAGGCTACTTAGATAGCCCCTGGTGGCGACCGTGCTCGCCCGAATTCGGGGCACGTATGTGCCTGGCCGGGAAATGGCCCTTCGTTAATGCGGAGGAATCCTATAGATTCCGGTAAGTCATCGAGTGGTTGACCAGTCTCACGCTATATCATGACAAATCGGTTTCGGCTTTCTCTCGAGGTGCTACTTGGCCGAACCGGGCACAATCGCAGATAGTTCTTCCGGTGCCGCCTTTAGCCGATAGAGCGGAACGTAAGGCAGCAAAACATGTGAGCCGGTCAACCCAACATTTGACCAAAGACATGATTCGGAGCTGATGCATATAAGGCCAAACTCGCTACGCCGAACACTCCCTAAGGTATTCGGTCTTTATGAGGGCGGGCGAGACAACGCCCTTAGTTATAAGCCCCTAGTGTCCAGGTACGCGCAAAAATTCTGACATGGCCACATGCCAAGACGCCAACCTCCTCCTTGGTTATACCAGAAAAAACCAGGGGATGTGTATCAACAAGAGACAGTAAAAAAGGTTTACGCAGGGTCTTAATCTGAAAAGAATCCTTGGAACGGGTCCCTGCTGCACGTCTGCGCCTGTGTCTCCGTTGTGCCGTATCCTGGACGGGCGCAGCACGGTGTTCGTCTGTAAAAGAGAGGAACTTAGTTGAAAAAAGGGTCGTGCTAAACAGAAGTTATACTAAATAAACAAAGTATAAATTGAAATGGGTAAAATTGAGCTTGATTTTCTCTTATTTTATATGCGCTGTCCCCCTAGTGCAGGGGTATACGGCTATTTAAGCCTTTATCAGTTATATGTTTATACCGGACTCGTCTAGCCGTGTCCGTGGTCTTAACGACATGTTTAGATGTTTTGGCTGGTGAAGTCGTTTTATTGTGGGGCTGTTAAGGCTGCCGCACAATGGGGGGGCGCACTCAATGTTTTCCCTTTAATGAGATGATGCCTCGTGGACCGGGCATCTTGAGCGTAAGAGACGCATAATGCGGTATTGCGTTAAAGCGGGCGAAAGCTTCGCGTCCCAGCAGTGCTTGATAGCGACTTGGGAATGGGACGATGTGGAAAGTTAGCGTTTCGCGGCGGAAGTTATTGGGGGAGCCGAATATAACTTCGAGCCGGAGAAAACCCATGCAATGGGTATCCGGACCTGGCGTTACCCCTTGAAAGGAGGTTTTGCTGTGACGAATTCTTGTTGGGTCTATCCCCATGTGGCGGATTGTGTCCTGATATATCAGGTTTAGACCGCTGCCGCCATCCATCAGGACATTTGTAAAGTGGAGTCCGCCAATTATTGGATCTAATACCAAGGCAGTCCAGCCGGCGTTCCTGATACTTCTAGAGTAATCCAGATGATCAAAGGTGATTGGTTTTAACAACCAAAGGGCGAGACTCCTTTGGGATAGGCCGTATGATTGCGTACCTTTACTAAGCGCCATGACGTTTTGTTATGTGAAGTAAGTTTACTGTTTTTACTTCTTGTGGAAAATTCTTTTGTTTCCAGGTGCTCTGCTTTTGGGGTTCGTCATCGTCTTCGCTTGGTGTGTCGAGCCCCTTGTGTTTGGCGTTGAGTCTGCCTGATTGTTTAAAAACCCATCAATCTCTGTGGGTATGGTTTGCAGGCTTCCCAGGAGTTCTGTGTAGCTGACATATCTTGTCCAAGATTTTGTTTAAGTTGGACAGCTCGTCCCTATTATCTTTGAGGGGCGGCTTTTTCTGATTCTGCCGCGAGCTTTTGAATCCGGCATTGACTGTCGTGCTCTTCGGACTGTTTTCCTTAGTCCGGCGACGGTCCTTGTTGCGTCGCGGTTTTCCGTTTCCATCCCTAGTTTCGGATGTACTTGGGTTGCTGGTGCGACATCTTGCCAACCAGCTGTCCTCTCCTGCGCAAAAGTGGGTCATGAGGCTTGTTAATGCGGCCATTGTTCTTGGCTTTTCTTGGCCGAGGTGTCTGGCGAGCCATTCGTCTCGGACGCTATGTTTAAAAGCTGCTAAGGCTTTCAAGGCCCGTGACAATGAATTATCTGATTCTTTTTAGTAAGAAATCTGTTCCAGAATTGCCGAGCTGACTCTCCGGGCTGTTGAGTTATGTGACTGAGATCGTCTGCATCCGGAGGGCGGACATAGGTCCCTTGAAAATTTGCTCGGAAAGCGTCCTCGAGCTCTTCCCAACTTCCAATTGTGTTTTCAGAAAGGCTTTTGAGCCAATGCCGGGCTGGACCTTTAAGCTTGAGGGGTAAGTATTTTATGGCGTGGAGGTCATCTCCTCTAGCCATATGTATGTGGAGGATATAATCCTCGATCCAGACTCCAGGGTCTGTTGTTCCGTCATACGCCTCTATGTTTACGGGTTTGAATCCCGCTGGAAATTCATAATCCAGGACCTCATCGGTGAAACATAGGGGGTGTGCGGCACCCCTGTATTTTGGTGTGTCGTGATGTTCGGATACTAGTTTTGTTGCATTGCTGACGAGAGCTTGCTTTCTTGGCCCATAAATAGATCTAGCTGGGCCATCTTTTTGATGCGAATCCTTGAGTGGATCGTGTGCCGGCTTGAGTGCGGCGCCGCTTGCCGCTTTATGCTGGCCATGGGGTCATCTATCCGACCGGGTGGCTTTCTTACTTTTTGAATGCGGGGGCTCTAAGGCCTCTTCGTCAAATTCAGGCAGTAGCTTTCGCTTCGGATAGCTTTTAGTGTGGCGACTGCCGCCATATTTGTCTGCGGTATTGAGTACTTTGCTCCATCTGATTCTGAGTGCATCTTCAGCAGTTTTTAGCTTCCGCCTCTGCTTTTTTAGGCTGCGTGCGGTTGCAACGAGCCTTTTGTGGAGGTTCTTCTGCTCCGTGAGCTTATCCGGGCGAAGGTCGTCCGGAATGCCGTTTTCGCCGGGGACGGGTTGTTCGGTTTCTTTATCCGAGTTGCCCTGTTCGGACGGTTGCTCTAAGGCATGCTCGTCGTCCGCCGGCTCATCCTGCTCTATGGCTGGGTCTGTATGGCTGTTGTCTTTATCGAGGCGGGGCTTGGAGCGGCGTTTACGCCGCCGCTTTGATTGCTTTTCGAGAGATCGATCCCTCATTGCATCCCCGTGTTCCTCGTTGTCGCTTTCTTTAGGTGTATCCACCATGTACACATCATGAGATGAGGTGGTTGTCCAATGCCCTATAGGCGTTGGTTCATGTGCGTCTCCTGCATCGTCGTCCATACCGTCGATGTCTTCGGAGTCGAAATTGAGCACGTCATTTAAATTATCGACAGTGGCTACCAAATGGGTGGTGGGTGGGCTTTGAATTTATTCATCGTCCGTATCCCAACCTTGCTAACCGTAGTCCGGCCAGGGCTCTCCTGATAAAGAGAGAGACTTTAGTGACTTCAGAATGTCGCCGAAGGGCGAGTGCTGAAAGATGTCCGCGGCGGTGAACTCCATGATCGGCGCCCAATCGGATTCGATGGGCCGGGGCACGGAGGGCTCGGAGTCCGGAAAGGAGTCCGGCCCCTTGGAGTCACGAGCCTTATAGGGAACAGGGCTGGTGTTCGGCTCGATCGCCGTAAAGATTGCAGCCCCCGAGGCGGTGTCCAACCACTCATCCTCGATCAGCGCAGTTGGCTCCGAATTAAGGGTCGGAACCGATGCGTGTGCGGCCTCCAGGGCACTGTTCGGCGGCAGAGCTAGATCATGCCCATCGTGATAGTGCGACGCGCTCGGTTGTGGCTCGAATCCGTCGAAGACCAAGTCCCCGCGGACGTCAGCCGTGTAGTTTAAACTTCCAAACCTGACCTGATGGCCAGGGGCGTAGCTTTCGATCAGCTCCAGATGGCCAAGCAAATTAGCCCGCATTGCTAAGCCGCCGAAGACGAAGATCTGTCCGGGGAGAAAAATCTCACCCTGGACTGCATCGTTATTGATGATCGAAGGAGCCATCAGGCCTGAAAGCGATGACACAGAGGAACTCTCATTGAAAGCACCAATGTCGGTGTCAAAACCGGCGGATCTCGGGTAGGGGGTCCCGAACTGTGCGTCTAGGTGGATGGTAACAGGTGACAAGGGACACAATGTTTTACCCAGGTTCGGGCCCTCTTGATGGAGGTAAAACCCTACGTCCTGCTTGATTAATATTGATGATATGGGTAGTACAAGAGTAGATCTACCACGAGATCAAGGAGGCTAAACCCTAGAAGCTAGCCTATGGTATGATTGTTGTATATTGTCCTACGGACTAAAACCCTCTGGTTTATATAGACATCGGAGAGGGTTAGGGTTACACAAAGTCGGTTACAATGGTAGGAGATCTAAATATCTGCATCGCCAAGCTTGCCTTCCACGCCAAGGAAAGTCCCATCCAGACACGGGACGAAGTCTTCAATCTTGTATCTTCATAGTCCAGGAGTCCTTTGAAGGTATAGTCCGCTACCGGACACCCCTAATCCAGACTCCTCACCTGCAACGCCACCTGCTCATCCTGCAGGCAGCATCGATCGGCTTGATTAGTAGTAGTAGCGAAGAAATCGATCGATTGGGTTGATTAACAGCCATCGATCGATCGCCGGGTTCAAGAACGCGTAACTCGCGGTCTGTCGCCGGGTTCGATTAGAGCCCAACGCCTTGCTCGGGTTCGATTAGAGCCGATGCCTTGCACACTGCAGCGTCGTGTCTGAGAGAAATGCACATCGCTCGGCCCCCGACCTCCCACCGTAACCGGGAACTCCCCGAAATTTTCCTTGCCCTCGCTTCTACCACGGTTTTTTCCGTCATGGACCGCCCAAAGAATGTCATGCAGCTGCGTCTCCAGCCCGCCCAGGACGAAATGCTCATTTTCTGTCATGATTTTTTGTCATAGAAGTAGGAGCCCACCACATCTATGATGATACCGGGTTTTGTCACAATTATCGTCATAGAAGTGTCATATGTATGACAGAAAAAAAATTCGTTCGGCCCAAAATGTCACGGATGTGTCTTTTTTTGTAGTGGGTGATGATGAAGTTACCAATCCAGGGCTTCGCCTAAGCACTACGGCAATATGACCGAGGTAGAAATCTGTGGAGGGGGGCACCGCACACGGCTAAGAAATCAACTTGTGTGTCTATGGGGTGCCCCCTCCCTCGTATATAAAGGAGGGGAGGAGGGGGCCGTCCGGCCTCATGGGGCGTGCCCTAAGGGAGGAATCCTACTCCTACTAGGAGTAGGTTCCCCCTTTCCTAGTCCAACTAGGAGGGGAAGGAAAGAGGAAGAGGGACAGAAGGAAAGCCCACCCCCCCAATTCGGATTGGGCTTAGGGGGCGCGCGCCTCCACTTGGCCGCCTCCTCCTATCTTCCACTATGGCCCATGAAGGCCCATTAACCCCCAAGGGGGTTCCGGTAACCCCCGGTACTCCGGAAAATGCCCGAATCTATCCGAAACATTTCCGGTGTCCAAACATAACCTTCCAATATATCAATCTCTATGTCTCGACCATTTCGAGACTCCTCTTCATGTCCGTGATCACATCAGCGACTCCGAACAACCTTTAGTACATCAAATCACATAAACTCATAATACCAATCGTCATCGAACGTTAAGCGTGCGGACCCTACGGTTCAAGAACTATGTAGACATGACCGAGATACTTCTCGGTTAATAACCAACAGCAGAACCTGGATGCTCATATTGGTTCCTACATATTCTACGAAGATCTTTATTGGTCAAACCGCACAACAACTTACGTTGTTCCCTTTGTCATCGATATGTTACTTGCCCGAGATTCGATCGTCGGTACCATCATACCTAGTTCAATCTCGTTACCGGCAAGTCTCTTTACTTGTTCCGTAGTGCATCATCCCGCAACTAACTCATTAGTCACATTGCTTGCAAGGCTTATAGTGATGTGCATTACCGAGAGGGCCCGGAGATGCCTCTCCGACAATCGGAGTGACAAATCCAAATCTCGATCCATGCCAACTCAACAAACACCATCGGAGACACCTGTAGAGCATCTTTATAATCATCCAGTTATGTTGTGACGTTTGATAGCACACTAAGTCTTCCTCCAGTATTCGGGAGTTGCATAATCTCATAGTCATAGGAACATGTATAAGTCATGAAGAAAGCAATAGCAATAAACTAAACGATCATAGTGCTAAGCTAACGGATGGGTCTTGCCCATCACATCATTCTCTAATGATGTGATCCCGTTTATCAAATGACAACACATGTCTATGGCTAGGAAACTTAACCATCTTTGATTAACGAGCTAGTCAAGTAGAGGCATACTAGGAACACTCTGTTTGTCGATGCATTCACGCATGTACTAAGTTTCCGGTTAATACAATTCTAGCATGAATGATAGACATTTATCATGATATAAGGAAATATAAATAACAACTTTATTATTGCCTCTAGGGCATATTTCCTTCAAGGGGGGGAAGAGGAGGTGGTCGGCCTAGGGGGCGCGCCATAAGGGGGGAGTCCTACTTGTACTCCAAGTCCAAGTAGGATTCGCCTCCTTCCTTCCATCGAAGAGGAAAAGGGGAAGGGAGAGGGAGAAGGAGAAGGAAAGAGGGTGGATGGACCCCTCCCCTAGTCCAATTCGGTTTGGGCAGGGGGGCGCCCCGCCCATGTGGCCTTTCTCCTCTCCTCCAATAAGGCCCAATAGGCCCAATACTTCTCCCGGGGGGGTCCGGTAACCTCCCGGTACTCCGAAAAAATGCCCGAACCACTCGAATCCATTCCGGTGTCCGAATATAACCTTCCAATATATCGATCTTTACCTCTCGACCATTTCGAGACTCCTCATCATGTCCGTGTTCTCATACGGGACTTCGAACAAACTTCGGTCATCAAATCACATAACTCATAATACAAATCGTCATCGAACGTTAAGCGTGCGGACCCTACGGATTCGAGAACTATGTAGACATGATCGTGACACATCTCTGGTCAATAACCAATAGCGGAACCTGGATGCTCATATTGGCTCCTACATATTCTATGAAGATCTTTATCGGTCAAACCGCATAACAACATACGTTATTCCCTTTGTCATCGGTATGTTATTTGCCCGAGATTCAATCGTCGGTATCATCATACCTAGTTCAATCTCGTTACCGGCAAGTCTCTTTACTCGTTCCGTAATGCATCATCATGTAACTAACTCATTAATCACATTGCTTGCAAGGCTTATAGTGATGTGCATTACCAAGAGGGCCCAGAGATACCTCTCCGATACACGGAGTGACAAATCCTAATCTCGATCTATGCCAACTCAACAAACACCATCGGAGACACCTGTAGAGCATATTTATAATCACCCGATTCACGTTGTGACATTTTATAGCACACAAAGTGTTCCTCCGGTATTCGTGGAGTTGCATAATCTCATAGTCAGAGGAACATGTATAAGTCATGAAGAAAGCAATAGCAATAAAACTAAACGATCATTATGATAAGCTAATGGATGGGTCTTGTCCATCACATCATTCTCTAATGATGTTCCCATTCATCAAATGACAACACATGTCTATGGTTAGGAAACTTAACCATCTTTGTTTAACGAGCTAGTCAAGTAGAGGCATACTAGGGATACTCTATTTGTCTATGTATTGACACATGTACTAAGTTTCCGGTTAATACAATTCTAGCATGAATAATAAACATTTATCATGTTATAAGGAAATATAAATAACAACTTTATTATTGCCTCTAGGGCATATTTCCTTGATCTCCCACTTGCACTAGAGTCAATAATCTAGTTCACATCGTCATGTGATTTAACACCAATAGTTCACATCTTTATGTGATTAGTTCACATCTCCATTTGACTAATACCCAAAGGGTTTACTAGAGTCAATAATCTAGTTCACATCGCTATGTGATTAACACCCAAAGAGCGATCATGTTTAGCTTGTGAGAGAAGTTTAGTCAACGGGTCTGCCACATTCAGAGCCGTATGTATTTTGCAAATTTTCTATGTCTATAATGCTCTGCACGGAGCTACTCTAGCTAATCTCTCCCACTTTTAATATGTGTCCAGATTGAGACTTAGAGTCATCCGGATTAGTGTCAAAGCTTGCATCGACGTAACCCTTTACGACGAACTTTTTGTCACTTCCATAACCGAGAAACGTGTCCTTATTCCACTAAGGATAATTTTGACCGCTGTCCAGTGATCCACTCCTGGATCACCATTGTACCCTCTTGCCAAACTCATGGTGAGGTACACAATAGGTATGGTACACAACATAGCATACTTTGTAGAACCTATGACTGAGGCATAGGGAATGACTTTTCATTCTCTTTCTATTTTCTGTTGTGGTCGGGTTTTGAGTCTTTACTCAACTTCACACCTTACAACTCATGCAAGAACTCCTTCTTTGACTGATCCATTTTGAACTCCTTCAAAATCTTATCAAGGTATGTACTCATCGAAAGTCTTATCAAGCGTCTTGATCTATCTTTATAGATCTTGATGCCCAATATGTAAGTAGCTTCACTGAGGTCTTTCATTGAAAAATTCTTATTCAAGTATCCTTTTATGTTATCCATAAATTTTGTATTATTTCCAATCAACAATATGTCATCCACATATAATATTAGAAATGCTACAGAGCTCCCACTCACTTTCTTGTAAATACAGGCTTCTCCAAAAGTCTGTATAAAACCACATGCTTTGATCACACTATCAAAGCGTATATTCCAACTCCGAGAGGCTTGCACCAGTCCATAAATGGATTCTTTGAAGCTTGCACACTTTGTTAGCACCTTTAGGATCGACAAAACCTTCTGGTTTCATCATATACAACTCTTCTTTAAGAAATCCATTAAGGAATGCAGTTTTGACATCCATTTGCCAAATTTCATAATCATAAAATGCGGCAATTGCTAACATGATTCGGGCAGACTTAAGCATCGCTACGAGTGAGAAAATCTCATCGTAGTCAACACCTTGAACTTGTCAAAAACCATTTGCGACAAGTCAAGCTTTGTAGATAGTAACACTGCCATCAGCGTCCATCTTCCTCTTGAAGATCCATTTATTATCTATGGTTTGCCGATCATCGGCAAGTCAACCAAAGTCCACACCTTGTTTTCATACATGGATCCCATCTCAGATTTGATGGCCTCAAGCCATTTTGCGGAATCTGGGCTCATATTGCTTCCTCATAGTTCGTAGGTTCGTCATGGTCAAGCAACATGACTTCCAGAATAGGATTACCGTACCACTCTGGTGCGGATCGTACTCTGGTTGACCTACGAGGTTTGGTAGTAACTTGATCTGAAGTTTCATGATCATTATCATTAGTTGCCTCACTAATTGGTGTAGGAATCACTGGAACTGATTTCTGTGATGAACTACTTTGCAATTTGGGAGAAGGTACAGTTAACTCATCAAGTTCTACTTTCCTCCCACTCACTTCTTTTGAGAGAAACTCCTTCTCTAGAAAGGATCCATTCTTAGCAACGAATATCTTGCCTTCGGATCTGTGATAGAAGTTGTACCCAATAGTTTCTTTTGGGTATCCTATGAAGACACACTTGTCCAATTGGGTTGAAGCTTATCAGGTTGAAAGTTATTCACATAAGCATCGCAACCCCAAACTTTAAGAAACGACATCTTAGGTTTCTTGCTAAACCACAGTTCATACGGTGTCGTCTCAACGGATTTACACGGTGCCCTATTTAACATGAATGCAGTTGTATCTAATGCATAACCCCAAAACGATAGTGGTAAATCGGTAAGAGACATCATAGATCGCACCATATCTAATAAAGTACGGTTACAACATTCAGACACACCATTACGCTTATGGTGTTCTGTGGCATGAGTTGTGAAACTATTCCACATTGTTTTTAAATGAAGGCCAAACTTGTAACTCAAATATTTGCCTCCGCGATCAGATCGTAGAAACTTTATTTTCTTGTTACAATGATTTTCCACTTCACTCTGAAATTCTTTGAACTTTTCAAACATTTCAGACTTGTGTTTCATTAAGTAGATATACTCATATCTGCTCAAATCATCTGTGAAGGTCAGAAAATAACGATACCCGCCGCAAGCCTCAACACTCATCGGACCGCATACATTAGTATGTATTATTTCCAGTAAGTCAGTGGCTTGCTCCATTGTTTCGGAGAACGGAGTCTTAGTCATCTTGCCCATGAGGCATGGTTCGCAAGCATCAAGTGATTCCAAAAGCCCATCAGCATGGAGTTTCTTCATGCGCTTTACACCAATATGACCTAAACGACAGTGCCACAAATAAGTTGCATTATCATTATCAACTTTGCATCTTTTGGCATCAATATTATGAATATGTGTATCACTGTGATCGAGATTCAATAAACCATTTACATTGGATGTAAGACCATAAAAGGTTTTATTCATGTAAACAGGATAACAATTATTCTTTGACTTAAATGAATAACCGTATTGCAATAAACATGATACAAGCATATTATGCTCAACGCAAACACCAAATAACATTTATTTAGGTCCAATACTAATCCCAAAGGTAGAGGGAGTATGCGATGGTGATCTTATCAACCTTGGAATCACTTCCAACACACATCGCCACCTCGCCCTTAACTTGTCTCCGTTCATTTTGCAACTCCTATTTTGAGTTACCAATCTTAGCAAATGAACCGGTATCAAATACCCTGGGGTTGCTATTAACACTAGTAAAGTACACATATATAACATGTATATCAAATATACCTTTGTTTACTTTGCCATCCTTCTTATCCGCCAAGTATTTGGGGTAGTTCCGCTTCCAGTGACCATTCCCTTTGCAGTAGAAGCACTCAGTTTCAGGCTTGGGTCTAGCTTTCGGCTTATTCATGGGAGTGGCAACTTACTTGCCATTCTTCTTGAAGTTCTCTTTCTTTTCCTTTGCCCCTTTTCTTGAAACTAGTGGTCTTGTTAACCATCAACACTTGATGTTCTTTCTTGATTTCTACCTTCACCGATTTTAGCATCACGAAGAGCTCGGGAATCGTTTTCATCATCCCTTACATACTATAGTTCATCACAAAGTTCCAGTAACTTGGTGATAGTGACTAGAGAACTCTATCAATCACTATCTTATCTGGAAGATTAACTCCCACTTGATTCAAGCGATTGTAGCACTCAGACATTCTGAGCACATGATCACTGGTTGAGCTATTCTCCTCCATCTTGTAGGCAAAATACTTGTCAGAGGTCTCATACCTCTCGACTCGGGCATGAGTCTGAAATACCAATTCAGCTCTTGGAACATCTTATATGCTCCTTGGCGTTCAAAACGTTTTTGAAGTCCCGGTTCTAAGCCGTAAAGTATGGCGCACTAAACTATCAAGTAGTCATCATACCGAGCTTGCCAAACGTTCATAAAGTCTACATCTGCTCCTACAATAGGTCCGTCACTTAGCGATGTATCAAGGACATAATTCTTCTGTGCAGCAATGAGGATAATCCTCAGATCAAGGACCAAGTCCGCATCATTGCTACTATCATCTTTCAACTTATTTTTCTCTAGGAACATATCAAAATAAAACAGGGGAGCTATATGCGAGCTATATATTGATCTACAACATAGATATGCAAAAACTATCAAGACTAAGTTCATGATAAATTAAAGTTCAATTAATCATATTACTTAAGAACTCCGACTTAGATAGACATCCCTCTAGTCATCTAAATGATCACGTGATCCATATCAACTAAACCATGTCCGATCATCATGTGAGATGAAGTAGTTTTCAATGGTGAACATCTCTATGTTGATCATATCTGCTATATGATTCACGTTTGACCTTTCGGTCTCAGTGTCCCGAGGCCATATCTGCATATGCTAGGCTCGTCAAGTTTAACTCGAGTATTCCGCGTGTGCAAAACTATCTTGCACCCATTGTATGTGAACGTAGAGCTTATCACACCCGATCATCATGTGGTGTCTTGGCACGACGAACTATAGCAACGGTGCATACTCAGGGAGAACACTTATACCTTGAAATTTAGTGAGGGATCGTCTTATAATGCTACCGCCGTACTAAGCAAAATAAGATGCATAAAAGATAGACATCACATGCAATCAAAATATGTGACATGATATCGCCATCATCATCTTGTGCCTTTGATCTCCATATCCAAAGCATCGTCATGATCTCCATCGTCACCGGCTTGACACCTTGATCTCCATAGTAGCATCATTGTCGTCTCGCCAACTATTGCTTCCACGACTATGGTAAAAGTGCAACTATCCCTAGGTGGTTTTGGTAATTCCAAACAACATATAGCTCATTGAGCTAACATTATTACAAGATTAATATTTCAGGAAAAGCTCAATGAATGGCATGGCATGGATGAGGAAAGTGGATCCCTCGAAATTCTAAGGACAAAAAGTTTGGCTCAAGCTTGAAGCTCAAGACTCTACATTTTATATTTTAGTGATCCAAGATCACATTGAGTCTATAGGAAAAGCCAATACTATCAAGGAGGGATGAGGTGTTGCTTAATGGCTTGCTTGCTCAAAGTGCTTAGTGATATTCTCCAAAATGCTCAACTACCTTCCCACATCCACATATGACCTAAACCAAAAGTCAAACTCGGCCCCACCAATTCTTTCTATCCGGCGCCACCGAGTTTCAAATGTCATAGCCACTGCCACAAACCCTAGGCAAATCGGTCTCACTGATAGGGATCTCGGTCTCACCGAGATGGGATTGTAATCTCTCTGTCTCCCTTCGTAACGTTTCGGTCTTACCGAGATGAGCGATCGGTCCCACCGAGATTGCAATGTAAACTCTCTGTTTCCCTTTTGTAACATTTCGGTCTCACCGAGATGAGCGAATCGGTCCCACCGAGTTTACCTGACCAACTCTCTGGTTAGCTTATTACCACAATCGATCCCACCGAGTTTGTGTAATCGGTCACACCGAGATTACGTTATGCCCTAACCCTAACCATATCGGTCCTACCGAGTTGCATCTCAGTCCCACCGAAAATCCTAACGGTCACTAGGTTTGTTGAATCGGTCCGGCCGAGTTTAACTATTCGGTCCCACCGAGTTTGGCTAATCGTGTGTAACGGTTAGATTTTGTGTGGAGGCTATATGTACCCCTCCACCCACTCTTCATTCGTGGAGAGAGCCATCAGAACATACCTACACTTCCAATACCATTTTCTGAGAGAGAACCACCTACACTTGTGTTGAGCTCAAGATATTCCATTCCAACCATATGAATCTTGATCTCTAGCCTTCCCCAAGTTGCTTTCCACTCAAATCTTCTTTCCACCAAATCCAAATCCTGTGAGAGAGAGTTGAGTGTTGGGGAGACTATCATTTGAAGCAAAAGAGCTAGGAGTTCATCATCAACACACCATTTGGTACTTCTTGGAGAGTGGTGTCTCCTAGATTGGCTAGGTGTCACTTGGGAGCCTCCGACAAGATTGTGGAGTTGAACCAAGGAGTTTGTAAGGGCAAGGAGATCGCCTACTCGTGAAGATCTACCGCTAGTGAGGCAAGTCCTTCGTGGGCGACGGCCATGATGGAATAGACAAGGTTGCTTCTTCGTGGACCCTTCGTGGGTGGAGCCCTCCGTGGACTCGCGCAACCGTTACCCTCCGTGGGTTGAAGTCTCCATCAACTTGGATGTACGATAGCACCACCTATCGGAACCACGACAAAAACATCCGTGTCTCCAATTGCGTTTGAATCCTCCAAACCCTTCCCTTTACATTCTTGCAAGTTGCATGCTTTACTTTCCGCTGCTCATATACTCTTTTGCATGCTTTCTTGAATTGTGTGGAGATTGCTTGACTTGTGCTAAGATAGCTAAAATCTGCCAAGAACTAAAATTGGGAAAAAGCTAGATTTTTATTTGGTCAAGTAGTCTACATTTGCTTTGATTTCCATAACTTTTGGTGGTCATAGCCTTGGTTTCACAACCTAGGAGAGTATGGCGTCTAGCGAGGGAAATTATCACCGTAGAGGTCCTTACTTTGATGGTACTAATTTTGCTAGTTGGAAGCGTAAGATGAAAATGCATATTCTTGGACATAACCCCGCCGTTTGGGCTATTGTGTGTATTGGCTTGCAAGGTGAATTCTTTGATGGGAAAGAACCAAACCGTGAAGCTACCGCGGAAGAGTTGAAGATGCTGCAATACAACGCTCAACCTTGTGATATCCTCTTCAACGGATTGTGCCCGGAGAATTCAACAAAATCAGCCGTCTTGAGAATGCAAAGGAAATTTGGGATACTTTGATTGATATGCAAGAAGGTACCGACTCCGTCAAGGAATACAAATTGGATGTGCTTCAAAGTCAACTTGACAAGTTCAAAATGAAGGATGGTGAAGGTGTCGCTGAAATGTACTCTAGGCTTGCTCTTATCACAAATGAGATTGCCGGCTTAGGGAGTGAAGAGATGACCGATAGATTCATCATCAAGAAGATCCTAAGAGCCTTGGATGGAAAATATGATACCGTGTGCACACTGATCCAAATGATGCCCAATTACAAAGATCTCAAGCCAACGGAAGTCATCGGAAGAATTGTTGCTCATGAGATGTCACTCAAGGATAAAGAGGAACTTCACAACAAATCAAGTGGTGCTTACAAAGCCTCATGTGAAGCCCCCACATCATCGAGTGAGAAACAAACCTTCAATGAAGAATTGAGCTTAATGGTAAAGAACTTCAACAAGTTCTACAAGAGTAGAAGCAAAGAGGGAAGCTCCAAGTCAAGGTCCTACAATGACAAAAGATCTTCTAGTCGAGAGCGAAACTGCTACAATTGTGGAAGGCCCGGACACTATTCCAATGAGTGTACGGCCCCCTACAAGAGAAGATTCTCCCAAGAGAAGAAGTAGAAGAAAAGAATCACCATCTAGAGAAAGAAGGAGTAGAGATGATCGTTATGAACGAAGACCCTCACGGAGAAGCAAGGATTCGGAAAAAAAGGACAAGTCATCAAGGAGCTACAAAAAACGAAGACATCAAGCTCATGTTGGTGAATGGGTATCCGGCTCCGACTCTGACAACCACTCCGAGAGAAGCTATCACTCCGACTTCGAATATACTCAAGATGAAGGTGTTTCCGGTCTAGCACTTGTGACAACCAACTCCTACGACATATTTGACTCGCCAAATGAAGGAGTTGGAACATGCTTCATGGCTAAAGGCCCAAAGGTATCACACCCCGAGTATGTTGATTTCAATAGTGATGAAGATGACTTGTTAGGTGATGATGATTTACTTATTGACAACTCTAGTGATGAATAATATGATGAAACGTCAATTAATCATGCTAATCAAGATAAAACGAATGACAATGATAAGGAGAAGATTGAGTCTCTAACTAAAGAACTAAACACTCTTAAGTTAGCTCATGAAACTAGGAGATCATCGAGAACTTTTAATGACTCATGAGAAATTACGCTTTGAAAAGCTCAACCTTGAGCAAGAGCATGAGTTCTTAAAAGCAATCAATGATGATCTTCGTAAGAAAGTTCTTCTTACATTGCCAAGCGTTTACTCTTATCCACTTACATGCCTCAAGTCAAGTCTAGTAACAAGAACAAGAAAGATTCTTCCTCTAGTAGTAACAATAATCATGGTATATCCAGTATTGTTGCTTCTAGTAGTTCTCTTGATTCCACTAATGATTCTCTTAGCCAAGTTACACTTGAGCAAGAAAATAGCTTATTGAAGGGATTATAGAGAAAGGTGTGTACAAGAGCCTTGTCGGAAGTAAGCAATTCGAGGAAATTGTACGCAAGCAAGGAAGGCACCGGAAGAATCAAGGTGTTGGTTTTGAACGGAAGTTCAATGCCAATGGAGTTGAGTGGGAAGAAGATCAATACCCCAATACGAAGTTTCTTCCTCAACAAGAGAAGTATGATCCTACTTCTTTCAAAGGGACACAAGCTCAAGATGATCTTCCACCACAAGACCACAAGCAAAAAGGCAAGGACAAGCTTCAAGAGGAAATTGATGCATTTGAAGAAGCTCCTAAGGCCTTGGTCAAGTGGGTTCCCAAGACTACATCAAGTTCCACTTCATCAAGTACAACTACAACTCCGAGGATTCCTATCAAGATGGTGTGGATCCCGAAGAAGAAGAACTAGAGAGTTCTTGAGGGTGACTCCGCCAACATACTTCACTCTTATCATCTTGGCAAGAACAAGTGCAATAAACTTCCACATCTTGCACTAGTTCAAGGAGTCACAAACCCTCTTGTTGGTAAGACAAGGGACAAGGTAACCTAAAAGCTTTCATAGACATCATCTTGTGTGTGCATCACTCTATGTCTATGGATATTCTTGTTTGTTCCTTCTGGGACTAACCCGTGTAGGTATTGAAAGTGCAACTCACTCCAATGGATTGCTCCAAATGATCTACATCAACATTGAGCATCCACATCTTCAACATCTACATGAAGTCATCATCGACAAAACCCAAGGTTAGTTCATCCCTCTTAGGGGGGGATCTCACATCTAGGGGGAGCTTTACTCTAAGAATTGAGCTAAAGCAACTCTAATGGTGTGAACGCAACAATGCTTTATGGTGTGAACACAACAATGCTTTATGTAAAAGTGGTAACCCCACTTGTGCTTAAACGATGAGTATGACCTATGATAAAATGTTCCCATTTGACTCCTAAGTCAATATACTCATATATAGATGACCTAGTCATCGCAAATTGTTTGATAGATGCTAGAATTGGTTGTGCATGCTTTGCCACATATTTCAATTGCCATTTTATTGTGTGAGCATGTTGATTGCATATTTTACTCATTCGAAGACATCCACTTGTTGTATTGATTGATTGGTTTTCTTTTCTTTTGCCAAGTGGATGGACAAGAATGCCTAAGAACCCTCTCTAGCTAATCTATGCTTTTCTCGTCTCAAACTCTATTCATGCTACATCACAAAATTTGATCAAGTCAGATTCGAACCACTCTGTGTGAGGAGCACTCAGAGTCCCCGATTCGTCATAGACTTAAACTTCCAAAACTTCTTTGTGTGTTTCGGTCTGACCGATTCATCCATTTCGGTCATACCGAGATCACTAAGTCGATCTAGGTTTTCAATCTCGGTGCAACCGATTTGAACCTTTCGGTCACACCGAGTTTCAGTAACTGCTTGCAGTTATGAATCTTGGTGCCACCGAGTTGTTCCACTCGGTCACACCGACAGGGTCGGACTATATATACCCACGGGCAAAATTTTGGAAATTTCTCCGAAGTCTTTTCGCCCGCGCTTAGCCCGCTCTGCCTCCAGGGTCTCCGGATCGTCCTCCTCGTCGCCAGTTGCCTCCTGCCGCTGGTCTCCGCCGCTGTCAACGAAAATCATTCCCGTTGTTGCCGCCGTAGCAAGTTCATCACCGAACTAGGGTATGAACTTGATCATTGTGCTATCCTCAATCCGAATCCTAGCACATTGTGTTTGCCATGAATCTTGCCACGATTGAAACGATCTTATCCAGTCAAAACACTCCGTAGATTAGAGTTGAATTGAAAATTTAGGGTTAGGTTTTCGCTGAAACCATCTCGGACCATCCGAGTTATGGAACTCGGTACCACCGATTCGGCTCAGGCCATTGCACATGAGATTCTCGGACTGACCGAGAATTGAAAATCGGTGTGACCGAGTTCAGGACTTTGTGAAACCCTAGCAGTCTCGGTGCCACCGAACTGTGACTCGGTCTGACCGAGTTCACTAGTTTTGGGTCCAGCAGCTGCTTCTGTATCACCGAGTTTACAAATCGGTTGATCCGAAATGCTTTCTGAGGAAAACTAAAACTAAGTTTTTGATCCATTCTTTTGCAAAAACCACTGTATTTTGTGATGCTTATCCACTCTACCTCATCTAAAATCTATTCACAGGGACAACTGTCAGTGTTTGCATCATGTCTGATCAGAGTGACAGTCAGAACAAGTCAGTGGAGCAGGTTCACATGAGTGAGGGCACTAGTCCCTCTAGCAGCTCAGATGATGGAAGCAGAAGCACTCCTAGCAACTTACCCAAAGCTGCCACCAGAACAAGGAAGAAGAAAACTTCAGAGTCTGAGGATGAAGACTATGTGGCCACTAAGGATGATGCCACATCAAAGAAGAAAGTGTTGAAAAAGGAATATGGCTCAGCTGCAACCACAAAGCCAGGTATGCAGAAGAAGGCACCTGCAAGGAGAGATCCCACTTCCAAACCTAGGAAGGTTGCCACTGGAGAAACCTTAAAGTTTACCATTGAGTCAGAAGAGGAAGCTGTTGGCCAAGATAAAAAGAAAGAGAGAGTCAGAACCACTACTTCCAGAGTTCTCGGCAAACCCTCTACGACGAGAGATTCAGAAGAAGAAGAAGAGGAAGAGGAAGAGGTTGTCGCCAAAGCACCTAAGGCCCAAAAGTCGATGGGTGATGCTATAAAGTTAGGGGCTGCAACATCAAAGCCCAAAGAAGCACCCAAAGCAGCCTCCAAGCCCAAGAGTGCACCTAAGAGGAATACCAGAGTATACCAAATTACCGAGAAGAACAAGGCCCCAAAGGTGCTCAAGTTGTCACGATGAAGATGATGAAGGACAAGTCCCGAGGAAGCTCAAACCCAAGATTCCAGACCACAATGATGCTCATCCTGTGGCTAAGAACATGAAGATCGTGAGAGACTCGTGGTTGAGGCTATGGAGAGAGTCGGATCCATATGCCACCGGAGAAGGACTGCTATTGATTACAGGTTCCACACAAAGGAACATCAGATTTCTATGAGACAATCTTGTTGGACAAGAAGCCTATAGTGTGTGATATGAGGTGGGTCATTTGGACCTACATGAAGGAGAATGAAGAACACTATCCCGGAGTGTATGACAGCCTTCAAAGGCGTGTGGAGTTGCAGACTTTGTTGGCCAGAAGCTCACAAACTGGAATGATGAGCTCATTATGCAATTCTACTCCACAACACATTCTATCCAGATGGCAGAATAGTTTGGATGTCTGAAGGAACGAGATACCAATCAACTATTGAGGAATGGGCCAATCTGATCAATGCCCCAAAGGAAAGTGAAGATGACTTGGATGTTTATGCCAAGAAAAAGATGGATCACAATTCTATGTCACGGATGTACAAGGAGATCCTGTGCAAAGCTCTTGAGACTTTCAAGTTTGGGTCGATCCATTTTCTTCTCGTCAGGACTGCCAACAATCAACTGGATCCTAAGGCACACTCTTTTGCCCAAGTCAGGTGACCACAACATGATCAGAGGGCATGCAATTAATTTGCTACACATATTTGATGTGCCACAGAAGTTCAAGGTTATGAGTCTCATTGTTGAAACTATCAAGAGGACTGCTGCAGACCAAAAGAGAAGCTGTGGGTATGCCCCACAGATCCAGGAGTTGATTAACTCAAAGATGGGTACTGGCACATACTTGTTGGACAAGGAACACTTGGCCATCTATCCAGATTTCGAGGACAGCCAAGTGGTTATGAATGAAGATGAGCCATCCTCAGTACAAGCACAAGCCAAGAGAGAGAAGGCAAAGACAGAAAAAGCTACAAAGATGCCAACCCAGGAGGAGGCATCTCAGTATCTTCTAAAAAGCAAGCAAGATCAGCTTGGCTACTTGATTGCATCCACTCTAAGGATAGAGAAAGGACTGGCTACCCTGACTCGAAACCAGGAGAGCTTGGAAAGAATCATGGAGCAGAAGTTCTATGACATGGATGTGAAGGTAACTAAGATCCAGTCTGTTGTGGAGCAACTTCGGGATGACATGCAGGAGAGGAAGGGCAAGACAACAACTGAGGGATTTGCCAGAGTGCCTAGAGCTCAGAGGTCAACTGCAGTAGATGCAGGACACTAGAGCCACTTCATACGCACCAGACCATGCCTGGTGCCACCAGCTCCAGCACCTACCCCAGCAGCTCCATCTACTTCGACTGAAGCCTTCGTTCTTGGAGTTATCCGGACACCACCACCTGAAGACCAAGCTTGAGAGACGTTTTAGTGCTATGCATTTTCTATGAACTTTTTGGTAACTTGTTGCCAAAGGGGGAGAAAAATGTATAGATCATAGGCTTCGAGAGAGAGCGTTGCTTTTTATTCTCTCTTGCTTTGGTGGTTGAACTTTATTTGCTTGTTTGAGATACTTGGATGATCATGTGTGTTTGATCATATGCTTCATTAATGCTTGTTGGATGATACTATCATTTTATCCCTATTTGATCATTCACTTTGCTTGGTGATGAGTGCATGTATTTAATTCTTATCATTTTGAGCGCTCCACCAAGATGTATGTGACATGGAAGAGTAACCCATGATCCTAACTCATTGTGCATTTGCAGTCCAAAGCAAATCTTAAGATATACACAAATTTAGAGGGAGCTCTTGCTTTTCACATACTTCTCAAAGCGACAATATCTTTCACTCTTATTATCATTTGTCGAAGCTTTGATCTATATGTTGTCATCAATTACCAAAAAGGGGGAAACTGAAAGTGCAACTATCCCTGGGTGGTTTTGGTAATTCCTAACAACATATAGCTCATTGAGCTAACATTATTCCAAGATTAATATTTCAGGAAAAGCTCAACGAATGGCATGGCATGGATGAGGAAAGTGGATCCCTCAAAATTCTAAGGACAAAAAGTTTGGCTCAAGCTTGAAGCTCAAGACTCTACATTATATATTTTAGTGATCCAAGATCACACTGAGTATATAGGAAAAGCCAATACTATCAAGGAGGGATGAGGTGTTGCTTAATGGCTTGCTTGCTCAAAGTGCTTAGTGATATGCTCAAAAATCCTCAACTACCTTCCCACATCCACATATGACCTAAACCAAAAGTCAAACTCGGCCCAACCGATTCTTTCTATCCGGCGCCACCGAGTTTCAAATGTCATAGCCACTGCCACAAACCCTAGGCAAATCGGTCTCACCGATAGGGATCTCGGTCTCACCGAGATGGGATTGTAATCTCTCTGTTTCCCTTCGTAACGTTTCGGTCTTATCGAGATGAGCGATCGGTCCCACCGAGATTGTAATGTAAACTCTCTATTTCCCTTTTGTAACATTTCGGTCTCACCGAGATGAGCGAATCGGTCCCACCGAGTTTACCTGACCAACTCTCTGGTTAGCTTATTACCAAAATCGGTCCCACCGAGTTTGTGTAATCGGTCACACCGAGATTACGTTATGCCCTAACCCTAACCATATAGGTCCTACTGAGTTGCATCTCAGTCCCACCGAAAATCCTAACGGTCACTAGGTTTGCTGAATTGGTCCGACCGAGTTTAACTATCCGGTCCTACCGAGTTTGGCTAATTGTGTGTAACGGTTAGATTTTGTGTGGAGGCTATATATACCCCTCCACCCACTCTTCATTCGTGGAGAGAGCCATCAGAACATACCTACACTTCCAATACACATTTTCTGAGAGAGAACCACCTACACTTGTGTTGAGCTCAAGATATTCCATTCCAACCATATGAATCTTGATCTCTAGCCTTCCCCAAGTTGCTTTCCACTCAAATCTTCTTTCCACCAAATCCAAATCCTGTGAGAGAGAGTTGAGTGTTGGGAGAGACTATCATTTGAAGCACGGGAGCAAGGAGTTCATCATCAACACACCATATGTTACTTATTGGAGTGGTGTCTCCTAGATTGGCTAGGTGTCACTTGGGAGCCTCCGACAAGATTGTGGAGTTGAACCAAGGAGTTTGTAAGGGCAAGGAGATCGCCTACTTCGTGAAGATCTACCGCTAGTGAGGCAAGTCCTTCGTGGGCGACGACCATGATGGAATAGACAAGGTTGCTTCTTCGTGGACCCTTCGTGGGTGGAGCCCTCCGTGGACTCGCATAGCGTTACCCTCCGTGGGTTGAAGTCTCCATCAACGTGGATGTACGATAGCACCACCTATCGGAACCACGACAAAAACATCCGTGTCTCCAATTGCGTTTGAATCCTCCAAACCCTTCCCTTTACATTCTTGCAAGTTGCATGCTTTACTTTCCGCTGCTCATATACTCTTTTGCATGCTTGCTTGAATTGTGTGGAGATTGCTTGACTTGTGCTAAGATAGCTAAAATCTGCCAAGAACTAAAATTGGGAAAAGGCTAGATTTTTATTTGGTCAAGTAGTCTAATCACCCCCCCCCCTCTAGACATACTTTCGATCCTACATACGGCTACCGGTTAGTGATAAAGTAAAGCAATTACATGGCGATTGCATTTCATACAATAAAGCGACAACCATAAGGTTCCTGCCAGTTGCCGATAAATTTTACAAAACATGATCATCTCATACAACAATTTATATCTCATCACGTCTTGACCGTATCACATCACAACATGCCCTGCAAAAACAAGTTAGACGTCCTCTACTTTGTTGTCGCAAGTTTACGTGGCTGCTATGGGCTTCTAGCAAGAACCGTTCTTACCTACGCATCAAAACCACAACGATTTTTCGTCAAGTGTGTTGTTTTAACCTTCAACAAGGACCGGCCATTGTCAAACTCGATTCAACTAAAGTTGGAGAAACAGACACCCGCCAGCCACCTGTGTGCTAAGCACGTCAGTAGAACCAGTCTCATGCGGTCATGTAATGTCGGTTCGGGCCGCTTCATCCAACAATACCGCCGAATCAAAGTAAGACGTTGGTGGTAAGCAGTATGACTATTATCGCCCACGACTCATTGTGTTCTACTCGTGCATATAACATCTCCGCATAGACCTGGCTCGGATGACACTGTTGGGGAATGCAGTATTTCAAAAATTTCCTACGATCATGCAAGATCTATCTAGGAGATGCATAGCAACGAGAGGGGGAGAGTGTGTCTACGTACCCTTGTAGAGCGAAAGCGGAAGCGTTTGACAACACGGTTGATGTTGTCGAACTTCTTCTCGTTCCGACCGATCAAGCACCGAACGTACGACACCTCCGAGTTCTGCACACGTTCAACACGATGACGTCCCTTGAGCTCTTGATCCAGTTGAGGACGAGGGAGAGTTCCGTCAGCACGACAGCGTGGCGACAGTGATGATGAAGTTACCGGTGCAGGGCTTCGCCTAAGCACTACGATGGTATGACCGAGGTGGTAAACTGTGGAGGAGGGCACCGCACACGGCTAAGAGATGTCCGTTGTGCCTTTGGGGTGCCCCCCGCCTTCGTATATAAAGGGGGGAGGAGGAGGTGGCCGGCCCAGGGGGTCGCGCCATAAGGGGGGAGTCCTACTTGGACTCCTAGTCCAAGTAGGATTCGGCCCCCCTCCTTCCTTCCACCGGAGAGGGAAAAGGGGAAGGGAGAGAGAGGGAGAAGGAAAGAGGGGGGCCGGCCCCCTCCCCTAGTCCAATTCGGTTTGGGTAAGGGGGGCGCCCCTCTCAGGTGGCCTTTCTCCTCTCCTCAATAAGGCCCAATAGGCCGAATACTTCTCCGGGGGGGGGGGGGGTTCCGGTAACCTCACGGTACTCCGGAAAAATGCCCGAACCACTCAGAACCATTCCGGTGTTCGAATATAACCTTCCAATATATCGATCTTTACCTCTCGATCATTTCGAAACTCCTCGTCATGTCTGTGATCTCATCACGGACTCCAAACAAACTTCGGTCATCAAATCACATAACTCATAATACAAATCATCATCGAACGTTAAGCGTGCGGACCCTACGGGTCCGAGAACTATGTATACATGACTGAGACACATCTCCGGTCAATAACCAATAGCGGAACCTGGATGCTCATATTGGCTCCTACATATTCTACGAAGATCTTTGTCGCTCAAACCGCATAACAACATACGTTATTCCCTTTGTCATCGATATGTTACTTGCCCGAGATTCGATCGTCGGTATCATCATACCTAGTTCAATCCCGTTACCGGCAAGTCTCTTTACTCGTTCCGTAATGCATCATCCTGTAACTAACTCATTAGTCACATTGCTTGCAAGGCTTATAGTGATGTGCATTACCGAGAGGGCCCAGAGATACCTGTCCGATACACGGAGTGACAAATCCTAATCTTGATCTATGCAAACTCAACAAACACCATTAGAGACACCTGTAGAGCATCTTTATAATCACCCAGTTATGTTGTGACGTTTGATAGCACACAAGGTGTTCCTCCGGTATTCGGGAGTTGCATAATCTCATAGTCAGAGGAACATGTATAAGTCATGAAGAAAGCAATAGCAATAAAACTAAACGATCATGATGCTAAGCTAACAGATGGGTCTTGTCCATCACATCATTCTCTAATGATGTGATCCCGTTCAACAAATGACAACACATGTCTATGGTTAGGAAACTTAACCATCTTTGATTAAGAGCTAGTCAAGTAGAGGCATACTAGGGATACTCTGTTTGTCTATGTATTCACACATGTACTAAGTTTCCGGTTAATACAATTCTAGCATGAATAATAAACATTTATCATGATATAAGGAAATATAAATAACAACTTTATTATTGCCTCTAGGGCATATTTCCTTCACCAACCGCCCTACTATACCCTCTCAATCCCACGGCGACGCTGCGGCAAGAACGAGCTAGGAAAGAAGAATAATGGACTCGGCAGTTACCCAGGTTCAGGCCACCTTGCAGTGTAAAACCCTACTCCTGCTTGTGGTTGGATTGCCTCATGAGGGAGAATGGGAGTAGAATGGTGTGGCTCTAGCCGCCAAAGTGAATCGATTGAACCTTTGGTGAGATAGAAAACAAACATTGCGAAGGTGGGAATTGCCTGAGCGCATGCTTTTATCAATAACTCCTTTCCCACCTTTGTGAGAATCTTTTGTTTCCACCCTTGAATGCGCTGCCATATTCGATCTTTCAAATACGCGAATACTTTCATTCGAGACTGCCCAACATACACCAGCAGCCCCAGATATCGTTCATTCCAAGTCTCCTCTATCAGTCGTAGTCGGTCCATCATGCGTCTTTTGTCCACTCCTTTGGTGTTTTTATTAAACATAATCGCTGACTTCTCCACATTGATAGTTTGCTCTGAGTATTCCTCATACAAATTAAGAATATCTTGCAGATGAAGTGCACTATCTTCTGAGACCCCCAGAAGAATTAACGAGTCATTAGCAAACAATAGATGATTAAAGCTCGGTACATCACAACACAATTTTACTCCCTCCAGCACACCTCCTTGTTCAGCGCTATTCAGCAGGCTCGAAAAAGTTTCCGCACAAAACAGAAACAAATACGGTGATATGGGGTCTCCTTGCCTCAAACCTCTCCCTGCAACAATCTCCTCTGTCAAAGTATCATTGAATCTGAACCGGAATTTTACTATTGTACAACACTTCATGATTAAACTTATCCAAGACTCTTAAACCCTAACTTCTTCATCATTGCTTCGAGAAAATGCAACTCGACCCTGTCATAGGCCTTGCTCATATCCAGCTTCAATGCAGCATACCCAACAACCCCTGACCTTTTATTCTGCATAAAGTGTGTGACTTCATAAGCGAGCAAAATATTATCTTTGATTAGCTCTGATTTGGGGCAATGATCTTCGATAGGATTAGTTTTCAGCCTATTGACCACACATTTAGAGCATCTCCAATAGATGATATAGATACAAAAATAACTAACTTTTACATCTCCGAGGCCCCAAAACTCTTTTCTAACAAATGATGATGTAGATGTAAAAAAATTACATCTCCACCTCCCGGAGATGTAAAGTATAACACCTCGCGGTGCAGATTTGCATCTCCACCTACAAGAGATGTAAAAACGCAACCGCACGCCAACTGCCCAACTGTCGGTTTATTTCACTTCCGCGTGACCAGTCGCCGCCAGCCGACCGTCGCCCGGGCCATGGCCAACTCCGACGACCCCACCACAGCTGGTCTGCCCACCCCGCCGCGCCGCCGTAGTCGCCGAGGAGCCACAGATTTGAGCCCGTCCCGCCGCACTTTCGTCGCTGCGACACTTGCGCACCGTACCACGCCGCCGCCACCCCACTGCCAAATCCGACCTCTCCACCGCCCCCGCTACCGGTTCCGCCGCTACTCTGTCGCCGCCCTCCTCCAAATCGGCCGAATTGGCGCTTCTCCGCCGAATCGCCACCTCGCCGCCACATGATTTGAGCTCGCCCCGCCGGCGCCGGATTCAAGCTGCACACTTGCCTCCAGTCGCCGCCGCTTTTCCGCTGCTAGACTCAACCTTCTTGCGCCGCACAACCGTCTCCCCATCGCCCCTCCGCGACCAATCCGCCGCTCGATTCACAGCCACGCCGCCCGCCATTCGAGCTCCGTCCGCCGCATTCGACCTCCCGACTCTCGCCGCTCGGCCGGCGACGCTCGGCCCACCGGCGCTCGGCCACCAGCGCTCATGCCAACTACTTGTACACAGTTGCGGGGCGGCGGCTGGTTTTACATCTCTAGTTTGCATCATCCGTTGCGGGTTGCTCTTTTACATAGAGTTGACACTTTTTTGGAGATGCAAAAGGCGCTTTTTGAAGATGTAAATTTTTACATCTTTTGTTTTACATCTTTAAATTTGCATCTTTTATTGGAGATGCTCTTAGTATTATTTATAGACTACATTTACATTTAGATGCTCTTAGAGAAGAGAAGATGATTATTCGTTTCCTTATTTCTCACGTACACGAACGAGTCAAAACCGCAAAATCCCAAACCTAGCAACCAAACGGCGAAGCTCTCGAGCTCTCGGCGGCTATGGAGGACGACGACGAGTGCCCTCCCCTCGCCGTCGAGCTCCCTCCGCAGACGACCTCTCCTCTGGTTCCCGCTTCCTCCTCCGCCCCCGCCTCCGCGCCGGTCGGTGTCACCGTCATCACCGGCTACCTCGGCGCCGGCAAGTCCACGGTGAGATTCCTCTGCGTGCCTTAACCCCGCTTCCCTCCCCGTCCGCTGCCCCATCCTTCCACTGTTTCTTTATAAAGCAGGCGGGAGATATCCTTGTGCTGCATATATACGACCAAAGACAAATTGCCAGCTACTACGGACTCCTTACTGACAAGGATGCCTCTAATTTTACCAAAATTGAATCGTAGTTTAAGCATGTATTTGTGTCCTATGAGGAATCACTGTCACGAACTGTAGCACTGTTCTTTGAGTTTTCTGTCAGCACTCAAGTGTCATCTCCAATTAATGTTATTGTGTTGATACTTTAGGCTGTATATCACCTTTTTTTCTTCCTTTCTTCACAATTGTGCTCTAAAATTTCCTAGTCAGTTTATTAGTTGAGCTAGTTGGGACCCCATGGATTAACAGTCACTCACCGTGCTTAAAAATTTCAGTTAGTCAACTACATTTTGAGTGGACAACATGGGAAAAGAATAGCGGTAATATTGAATGAGTTCGGAGAGGAAATTGGAGTAGAAAGAGCAATGATCAATGAGGGGCAAGGTGGTGCCGTTGTTGAGGAGTGGGTGGAGCTAGCAAATGGATGCGTTTGTTGCACTGTAAAACACAGCCTGGTTCAAGCACTTGAGCAACTTGTGCAGACTAAGGAGAGGTAAGAGACACATTTTCCTATCTAGTATCTTGATTGGGTACTTAACATACAACATAGGACTCTGTAGATATGTACAATACTATCATTACTCGATTGTTCTATGGTTATTTGTTGCTTGTGATGTTTTGAGTCACCAAAATGGTCTAGCTATATATGCTGACTTCGTGTTGACATTCTGTTTTTACTTCAGAGTTAAAGTTATGTGTATCCTGCTTATTCCTTAATGGGGTGGGGGGAGGGGGAGGGCGATTTCCAGACTTGGTGTTGAAGTTCTGTTTTTACCTCAAGTGAAATTATGTGTATCCGCTTAAGGGCCATTTTTTCTGTTGCTAAATTTGTCTGATTTCCTATTCTAGTTCTACATGAAGTGCTAGAATTAGTTTAGTGCTTATTATTCTAAAAAATAAGTTCAACGCTTCTTTAATTCAATGCAGTAACGCACTGGTCTGTTCAGCTGTATATTTATATTAGAAATGTTTCATAGGTCATGTTCTTCCATTGACTTCCATTCAATGTTGGATTTGATAGTAATGCACCGTAATTTACGATGACGCAAATTTGAGTTTAGTTTCCCCTAACCTGTCAGACTCACATGTACTGCTGCAGAATGGATCATATATTATTGGAGACAACTGGTTTGGCTGATCCTGCACCACTTGTCTCCATTCTTTGGCTGGACGATCAATTGGAGTCATCAATCAGACTAGACTCTATCATTACGGTTAGTTTAGTTTGTTTTCTATTGTTATGTGATATCTTTTTGTTGCCACAGTTTCCTATCATTAGTTTGTAATAGGAAGAAAACACGCGCTGCAGTGCAGTTTCTCATTTAAGCTTGTCATTCTGCCAATATCTTACAAGTTCAGATAAATGCTTATTTCTCTGGCAATTGCTCTAAGGACCAGAACTTATAAAATGAGATCACATTTCACTGTTTCCTGCTGAACATGTTACTGTATATGCTCAGGTTATTGATGCAAAAAACTTCAGGCGGCAAATTGATGAACACACGAACTCTTCCTCATTTCCTGAAGCATTTCACCAAATCGCATTTGCGGTAATTTGTTGTTTTTGGCACCGATCTCTCATTTCACACATTCTTTTTGGGGTCTTGCTTCTTGAATCTGATATTCTTGTGTTGATCCCTATGGGCTGATGCAGTTAAAATTTCTCTTGTTGGTGATAATTATCCAAACGAATATAACGGAGTGTCAACTCTTGTGTAACAGGATGTTGTGATATTAAACAAAATTGATTTAGTAAAAGACGATCTCGAGGATTTGGAAAGGCAAATCCATGATGTCAATGCGCTTGTTACAGTGGTGCGGTCTGTGCGGTGCCAGGTTGACTTAAATACAATATTTGATCGGCAGGCATATGGTGTGAAGGTAAGTAAACTACTGAACTCTGATTTGGTCACTACCTTTTGGTGCTTCTCTGACTTACTTTGTTTTTCCTCCCTAGAATTCATCACAACTACAGGAGCTTCTGGAGTACAGTAAATCAGCACCACCTAATAGTCGCCATGATAACAGTATTTCCACCTTGTGCATTTATGAACAGGATCCAGTTTGCTTGACTAAGGTACCTTATTTCCTTGAATGAGATGTGTCAGTGATGTCTATGTTCTTAGGGTAGCTTGATAACACATTATTGCAAGCAGTTGTAAACAACTGAATAGAGTATTTTATTCATTCATCCGTGCACTTAGAATTGAAGTCCGGAAAGACATCCGTCTTACATATTTGGCTTATGCATTTTGCTTTACAGGTGGAATCATGGCTTGAAGATCTTCTTTGGGAGAAGAAGTCCAACATGGATATATATCGTTGCAAAGGGATTTTAAATATCCATAATTCGAACCAACTTCATACATTACAGGTTTTTACGACATATTACAAGGCATCTGAAAGAACTACTCCCTCCATCCCGAATTAGATGACTCAGATTTGTCTAGATACGGATGTATCTAGACACGTTTTAGTGTTAGATACATCCGTATCTAGACAAATCTAAGTCAACTAATTTGGGACGGAGGTTGTACATGATAAGCTAGAGCTATTGACGAAAGTTTCTACCCAGTTCTCTGCAATACGAAGTTACCAAAGTATGCCTTCTTTGTTGAACAGATTGTCATTGCTAAAGTCTGTTTTTGCCCTTATGCAGGCAGTGAGGGAAGTCTATGAGGTTGTGCCGGCTCGAGAATGGTCAGAGACACAATCTCGCATGAACAAGATAGTTTTCATAGGTATAATCTTAAAAAATGATAGTTGATCATCCATTACTTTCAAGTTACAAGTCCAGTCCTGAATCTTTCCATGCCTATTTTGCTACAGGCCGTGATTTGGATATCAGTATCCTCCAAGATTCATTTAGTCGCTGCAAGCACTGATTATCGAATGATTTGCATGTCACCTTGTAAGTCATTCATCTTTGCACTCACGTTTTCTGTTTTGGGGAACACCTTGTAAGCGGGGTATGGTTTTGCTGTTTGAGGCTTTTTGCGCTGCTTATCATCATGAGTTGCTGCTTGCAAAGGAGGCATGATGTTTGTACCTCGTTTACATAATCCTGTAATTCTGCCCTATCGGTGTTCAGCATTTTAACGGTGTCCTCTGTGTTCGCAGGTACCTCTGTCATTGAATACTTCATGGAGGCTCACACAGCCTGGACTGAGATTAGGGTGTTCTCGTATGGTTCCCCGAAGTTACATTCTGTTGAACAAGCAGTTTGCAGTGCCGAGACCAAGAGACGACTTCAACTGCTGCTGTGAGGCTATGTGCCACGGGAGCACCTCCCAGATACACTAGAAAGGCATTATGCTGAGCATTTGTAGATGTTCAGTATAGCGAATGCAACCATGTTAGGCTTTGCAGAGGGAAAATGTATCCAATCGTAAGAGGATGTGATATCCGAATATGGTGCAGAAAGACCTAAATCGAATGGACGGAAGATGCCTCTGGAACTTTTTGGTTCTTTTTTGGGGGCGATTTTGGTTCTATCCAAGCTGTGGTTGCGTGCATCGGTTGATGCAGACAGGGGCATACTGGAGACCTTACTTGAGCCGTAGCTTGCTTCCATGATTCGTCGCCTCTTGTGCTGCTGTCATTTAGTAATTGCTATTTCGAGCTTAATTCTGAGACTAATTACGTCAATACTGAGCAATTTCGAGCTTACACTAGCATGCTGCATGCCGCGTAGGTGAACCGAGATAGGGATAATCCCAGGCTTATGAATTGAATACAACACTATCTTTTTTGGACAAAGAATACAACAGTATCTTCTTCTTTTTTGCGGGGTAAAGAAGAGCTTTATTCAATCAGGAAGGCGCCGGCCCTACCAGCCATAAGGCTGGTGACCAGTAACCCCTGGGAGAGTCCATCCGATGATCCAACACTCTGCTGGGCACAAAGGTGGGTGGGGATGTTTACATGTCTCTTTGCATGATGAATATCAAAAGAAAAGAAAGAAAACTAGCAGCTAGCTCTTCAATATCTAAAAATAACGGCGCTAACACAGAGCGCGGAGTCCGGCGCGATTTCCAGAGGTTCACCATCTCCAAATTGTCTGTTTCGATCTCCACACGCGCAAATCCACGGAGGCTTGCCACAATCACACCTTCACGAACGGTTGAGGCCTCCGCAACGAGGGGGTCCGTGATGCGTGGGCAAGGCTTGCATCAAGCAGAAATGAAAGCTGAAGATGATCTCGCAACACCTCCAATGCCTCCTCTATGCTCCTGCATAGAAATACCAGCATCCGTATTTATCTTTATCCACTCCTCCTCTGGTGGCCTCCAACCATGACCCGGCAGAATACTCGCGTGTTTGGTCAGAAGTTCCAACACCGCAAGAGCATCTTTGATCATCTTGAGTAATTGGACCGGGTTCATATTTGCATTGTCATGGGTAATATTATTCCAAGAAGTCCAGATAGCCCACATTACCGAGACAATTTTTGCTCTATCCGACGCATTAAACCTAGCGTCACAAAGGATATCTCTGGCCCATGTGCTCACATGTAGCTCTGGGAGCTTTATACGCAGCCATTCGCTCGCTTCCCTCCAGAAACACTTTGCATGAGAGCATTTACGAGTGCATGGTACATGTCCTCATCGGCTGCTAGGCACACTTTGCACCTCGCAAGAGTCACTATGTGTCTGTGTTTAAGAGTGCTTTCGACAGGGAGGATCCCACGCAGCACTCGCCACAAAAACACACGGGCTTTTGGTACCACATTCAGCTTCCAAAGCCTCGTCCATAGCTGCTTATCTGTCATTGAAGATTCTGTAACCGACCCTTCTTCTAGAGCCAAATGCTCATTGTGAATCATTAGGGATCGGTACGCCGATTTGACAGTATAGACTCCTGCTTTCTCTGCCGACCATGCCCAGTTGTCTTCCCCTCCTATGCGCCGCAAGGGTATGTTCAAGATAGCCGCGGCTTCATTGGGTATGAAGTTTTCCTTCACTACATCCATCTTCCATGTCCCAATATCAGAGTCAATTAAATCAGAGACCATGGCTAAGTTTGCAGCACCCAGCTGGATCGACGGTTTCATGGATATGATTCCTGAGACCCAAGGATCGGCCCAGATCGATACCGTCGTGTCGTCACCAATCCGCTTGATCATACCAACCCCGAGGGCTTCACGCCCTGCCAAAATCGCGCGCCACGTAGATGAAGCATGCGGATGCGCGGTGGCCTCCATGAAGCTGGTGGTCGGGAAGTATTTCCCTTTGAGCACCCGTGCACAGAGTGAATCTGGGCTCGTGATGAGTCTCCGTCCATGTTTTCCGAGAAGGGCCAAGTTGAAGAGCTGCATATTTCTGAATCCCATCCCTTCCTTCTCTTTTGGTGTTTCAAGGGTATCCCAATCAACCCAGTGCAAGGATCGACGATCAAGAGAACTGCTCCACCAGTAGCGCGCCATGCTTGATGTGAGTCCCTTGCAAACTTTTTTTGTTAACTAAAAACAACTCATAGAAAATGCCCGAATCGCTTGGGCCACCGATTTCAAACGTGTTTCTCGTCCTGCACATGAAATCATGTGTTCCGCCTCCCCGCAACTTACTTCGGATCCTCTCTTTCAAATGATCAAAAGTGCCACTTGTAATCCGTCCAGTTGCAGTAGGCAAGCCAAGATATCTCTCGTTGAAAGCTTCGACCGTGATGCCGAGAAGAAGCTTCATATGTTGTCTAACTGGGTCAGGTGTGTTCGGACTAAAATAGATGGAGCTTTTTTCTCTGTTTACACTCTGTCCAAAACAGTCACCATAGATCCTCAGAACTTGATTCAGCCTTCGGGCGCTCGTCTCCTTTGCACTCATAAAGATAAGACTGTCATCAGCAAAGTGAAGATAATTCACCCAAGGCGAATGATTGCTTACTCTGATCCCCCTATCCACTTGTGCGCCACCCAAATTATTCAAGAGTGTCGTAAAACCCTCTGCACAAATCAGGAATAGGTAGGGCGAGTAGGGGTCCCCTTGGCGCAAGCCCCTGGATGGGGTGAAGTACGGCAGCAAAACCCCATTCACACGCACTGTAAACCTGACAGAAGTCACACATTTCATGGTCAGTCTAACAAAACTAGGACTAAAGCCCAACCTTGACATGATAGCTTCTAGGTAGTGCCATTCAACTCGGTCGTATGCTTTCATCATGTTAAGTTTGACTGCACACACATGATTTCTCCCCTTCTTCTGTCTCCTCATTGCATGAACGCTCTCATACGCGATAAATACATTATCGGTAATGAGACGGCTGGGAATAAAAGCACTCTGTTCTTAACCAATGATATCTCCAAGAAACTCCCTAACTCTGTTAGTGATACACTTGGATGCAATTTTACAGAGCACAGAGCAAAGAGAAATTGGTCTATATTGAGAGATACACTGCGGGTACCTTACTTTAGGTATGAGGGTAATGGAAGTGTCATTCATTCCCACAGACAACCCCCCCCCCCATTCAATAAATCCAAAACAACATGCACTATATCTTCCTCAAGAAGCTCCCAATGCCGCTGAAAAACCCCCACTGTAAAACCATCCACCCCCGGTGCCTTGGACGGCGCCATTTGGAACAAGGCAACCTTGACCTCTTGAGCTGTAAACGGCTTGTCCAGGTGTTCATTCATGAGTGGTGTCACCTTGGGCGGAACCAGATTGAGCAGCTCGTCCATAGGTCAGAAACCCTGTGATGTATAAAGAGCTTCATAAAAACCTTGGACTTCCGCATGATTCTCTTCCATTGTCTGACACGTTGAGCCATCAGCCCTCTCAAGAAACTCAATCCTATTAATGTGTTTCCGTAAAGCTGCTTGGGCATGGAAATAACCTGTATTCCGATCTCCTTTCTGTAACCATAGAACTCTGGATCGTTGCCGCAACCATACTTCCTCCTATTGGAGAGCTTCACGCAATTACTTCCCGATGGCGCGCTCTTCATCTGTTGGCCCGCGCCCCGTGGAGCGAGCTCGTAGACGCTCAAGCTTTGTGCACAGCTTCCGAACCTTGCGTGTTAGGCTCCCAAATTCCTTTGCTCCCCAGCTAGCAAGCTTCTGCTGCATGTCGCTGAGAGCATTTACCACACCGGCCAAACCATGTTGTCCAGCTCCCTTTTGCCACTGTTGAAGAACAAACTGGTCGTAGTCAACATGTATCTGCCATATATCTTCATATCAAAACTGTCTAGCAGCTCGTACATTTTGTCCGGCCAAGTGTTCCCGCGGATCAATCAATACAAAACAATGATCAGACTCCGCGGTGGCAATGTGCCGTACATGTTTATCCGGGAACATATGAACATACTGGGAGTTTCCAAACCCCCTGTCCAATCTGGCTTTTACATTCGCATTTCCTTGCTGTCCATTATCCCATGTGTATTCCGTTCCAGACCAATCCAGGTCATGAAATGCATAAATCATCAATCGCTTCTCCGAACGCCTCGCATTTGATATTCAGGCCTCGCCGCTTGGGAGAAATGTTCAGAAGCACTTATTGTCTCATTGAAATCACCGGCACAGAGCCAAGCTTCGTGCTGGATTGCAAAGAGCGTACGGAGGAACCTCCAACTATGTGTCCGATTTTCCACCTTTGGAGCTCCATAGAAACCCGTACGCCTCCATTCCTTCGAGGCTTGGTTTTTCTTCTTTACCACAACGTCGATATGACAAGAATTGTAATTTTTCAATTGCGCATCCAACTCACCAGTCCAAAACAAACCAATACCGCCACTAAGGCCGGTATTGTTTACTGCGAAGCATCCCGCAAAACCAAAAAGATCATGCAAACTTTCCAATCTTTTTGTTGGAATTTTTGTCTCCATCACAAACAGGAGACCGGGCCCTTCCTGCTTCACCACACTGCGAAGCTCTCGAACTGTCGATGGGTTCCCAAGCCCTCGACAGTTCCAGCTCAAGCAACTCATTATGTCGGGCAGGGCTGCCTCGCAGCCTCTGCCGAAGTCTTCGAATACAACACTATCTTAGTGTTAGTATTTGGGTCATGGAATACTATACGGTGAGCACCATGTGAGTACGTAGACTTCATTTTTATAAAACCATAGAAATTATATGACACAACTATACTACTATAAATATCCTTGAAAATCCATCTTAACTCAAAGCAAGCCATTTCTGAAACTTAATATGCATATTTACTATTCCCGCATATGTGATTTATAATGAAATCTCTACAAAGACTTCACGATTTTGCAGAAATAATCTAGGCTTCAGCGCATCTACAACTTCACGATTTCATCCCAGGATCACAAGTGACAAGTGCCTCAAAAGGAGAGGACTGTCAATGGTCTGGGCGTCCAGCCCTTACGGTGACGGATTTTTCGTGAAAAAAAGAAGAAGAAGGGCAGTGACGAAACGGCCCTTCCGAAGGTCCAAAGCGCTCAAGAGCTAGGGACTTCCTTCTGTTCCCCATTCCGCCTACTCCCCGCCCGCCCGATCTCAGCCGCCGTCCCCCACCCCGCCACTCCCCGCGCCCCCACTAAAACCCTAGCCCGCCGCAATGGCAGCGGCGGCGGCCGCCACCTCCCTCCTCCTCCGCCGCCACCGCAGGGGCCCGGCGCCCCTGCCCCTCCTCCTCCGCGCCGCGATCTCCTCCACCCGCGCGCTGCCGCAGCAGCCCGAGCTCTCCCCGCCCCCTCCCCCGGCCCATGCGCAGGCCGACCCCCCCTCCCCGCTCCCCCCGAACCCCACCTCCGGCATCCCCTTCTACGGCGACAACTGGCGCAACCCGGCCGCCTCCGGCCCGGCCTCCTCGCTCCTCCCCGCCGTCGTCGCCTTCCCCGACCGCCACCGCATGGCCGCCTTCTCCGCCGCCCGCAGCGCCGCCGACCTCAAGGAGACCTTTGCCGCATGGATGACGGAGCAGCACTGGGAGGACATGAAGCAGCTCTTCGAGTCCTGGGTCCGCTCCCTCGACGCCGCCACCGGCAAGCCCAACCGCCCCGACGTCGACCTCTTCAACCACTACCTCCGCGCCAACCTCATGTCCGGCGCCCTGCCGCACGAGATGCTCGATCTCGCCGACCAGATGCGCGAGTTCGACCTCGCGCCCAACACCGCCTCCTACAACCTCGTCCTCAAGACCATGGTCAAGGCCCGGGAGGTCGAAGGTTGAGAAAATCGTCGAACGGTCAGTTCTCCTCTTTTTGCCTGTCTACGACTCAACTGCTCTAGTGTACTACTGTAGGTAGTTTACAAACTCGTAGCACATCCTAAGTTATTGTCAACATATGGATTGCTTAGTTATTTGTTGTTACACAAGAATACGTTTGTTTTGAAATTGTATTGTGGAACCTCAACCCAATCTACAAATCATCTTCTGTCTGGTATTAGCATGGTAGGGTGATAGCTTGATCTGATGCTAGTCGCGAAGGTCATATATTCGTTGTGCTCAAGCCCATTCTCCTTTTCCTTTTTCTATGGATGTGCTGACATACAACTTTAACCCATGGTATGTTTGAGATTTGCTTCACCGAGAGACTAGATTTGTAACTACTTTTGTCATCAAAATATGTAGACTATCGAGTTTTCCTGCAGAGGGTTACTCTTAATACAATTCTGGTTAACTGCTTAGCTTTGATTTAGATAGCTTATCTTTGGTTTTTCCCTACATGGTTAGCATGGCAGTAGCTTATGCTCTCATTTGTACCGAAAGTGTTATTTTGAGGTCATCATAGATTTTTGTGACTCACTGCTGCAATAAAGTTGGCTTTCAGAATGATCGTCTATTACTTTATCTGTTGAAATCAGGATGCTGCAAACAGGAATTGTGCCAGATGATGAATCCTACAATCTGGTTGTAGATCTGCTTCTTAGACACAACCGTGCTGACTCAGCCTTCAAATATTTGGAACTGATGCTTAAATCAGGCTACGCGGTATATTCACCTGTATTTGCTGAGTATGTCCGAGTATGTGTTAAATCTGGGAGTTTGGACACATTGGCATCAATCATAGAGAAGTGCAAGGTACTTATTCTAAAGAACAGTTGATTCATTGCTTGTATGCTATTTAGGAATTTGATATTAAAGTTGACCCCATTCCTTAGATGTTTGTGAGTTACACTGATGGCCTCTGACATTCATACTTTTGGCATGCACCTTATAATATGCATGTAGTTGTCAAGTAAAAATCATTTGTCTGCCATATTTATGACCGTGCAATTTGGTTTATTTCAGGCAACAGAGAAGAACAAACTCTTGTGTCCACAATGGGCCTGGTGCATTGACATAGCAGAAGCTGCTTTTGAAGCTAACAATAGCAAGCTAGCCATGTTTGGTTTGGAATTTCTTGCGAGATGGATTGCACATGGCGAGGGTTCTAAACCCCCTATTCACCGTTCAGTCGATGAAGGTTTAGTACTCTCAGCTTTCAGTGCTGCTGGTAGAACCTGCAGCAGTGACCTCTTGAACGCTGCTTGGTCAATATTACGCAAGTCCTTGCGCCAGAAAAGGGCACCCACGCCAGAGACTTATCTTGCGAAGATTTATGCTCATTCATCAATTGGTCAACTCCAACGAGCTTTTGGCACTCTTCGTGAATTTGAAAATGCCTATAGGAACTTTGAGGGTATCGATAAAGAGCTCTTCTCACCATTTACTTCATTGCAACCACTTGTTGTTGCTTGCTGCAAGGATGGCTTCACCACATTGGACTCGGTAGATCCGCTCACACTTGCTATTCATGATGCAATGAGTCTTCTTTCAAGAAAAAGCATCTACCATATAATTCCGTTGGCAACATGATTGCATCCATTCTATATGCTGTGACATCGCTTGAATGCTCCCTTTTTTATAAAAAAAATTATGCCAGTTTCTTCTCTACTGTTATTTTCACTTGGTCAGCATTACTACTGTAATATTTGTGGGAAATTGTGCGTTGGCTCTCCACTGGCAATAATCTCCCGTGGCTTTCTGTACCTTAATTCCATTCTGCTAGCATTACATTATTTCTTGAATGACTTGGCTTGCATCCGTACATAACTGCGACTCAGTTGCTTACTTAGACTTGGAAGATACTTGTTGTACAACGTCTACATGGTTAGCCAGACTTCGTTTGTTCATGACATGCTTACAACTGCATGATCTTTGTCAATTGGACTTCATAATCTGGAATAAGCATTTTATTGCCCTGCTATATCTTTTTGTTTTTGAAGTATGATTGAATGCTCTAACCTATAGGCTACCATTTGTAGGTTTATGTTCAATTAGAGAATCTGAGTTCCGCGGATCCACCATACAAATCTGTTGCTGCTCTTAACTGTGTTATACTAGGCTGTGCAAATATTTGGGACATTGAGCGAGCATATGAAACTTTTGAGGCAATGAAAGAAAAGTTTGGACTTACGCCTGACATACATTCGCATACAATGCCCTGTTGCATGCATTCGGAAGCTAAAAAGGTATCAGTATTGCTGGCCATATTTCCTTTGTTTCTTATGTCTCTTCAAAGTACCTGTTTGGCAGCTAGATAACAAAACCCCTTTTAATGCGTTGCCCTTTGTGTTTCACAGACAGAGGAAGCTAGTAATGTATTCCAGCATTTAGTAAGCCTTGATGATGTTAAGCCGAATGCAACAACATACTCCCTGCTTGTCGATGCGCATCTTGTCAACCGAGATCCAAAAGCTGCTCTTGCTGTTCTTGACGAAATGGTCAGTTGAACTAAACCCGCCCTTTATACAATTGCTTATGTGCGGTTCCCTCAAACCAACGTTTTGTTCAGGTTGATGTGGGCTTTACTCCTTCAAAGGAGACTCTTAAGAAGGTCCGAAGACGCTGCTCCCGTGAATCAGACTTCGATAGCGATGAGAAACTGCAGTCCCTGTGTAAACGGTTGAACTTGCGGATGGGCGGTGAGAGCCGTAGGGAGTTGCTGTATAACATTGAATACAGTGCCGAGTACTGAAGCAGTGAGTATTGGGCAACCTTCCCTGATTTCAACCTCTACCTTTTATCAGTACCTCAGCCGCAGTACATTTTTACTTATAATGCATGGATTGCGGATGATTTTTTTGCCAGTGTGATTTTGATGATGCCGGTGTTCTTTCAATCAAGTAGGCACATGTACCGCTTGCCGGTACTCAAGAGCACGGAGGCTGTAGTCTGTAAATTATACTTTGTAACAGTTTTCCTAATCATTCTTCAGTATCCCAGGCTTTCATTTTTCGCTGGAGAGACAGGACGAGATTTTATTTGTTAGGATTTCAGAATAAGGTCCTAATACATTTGTTTCTCTGCTCAAAGCACTATCTTCCACAATCAGATGTTACATTAGCTTATCGTAATTCTATCTTTTGGCATGGCTGTTATTGTTTTGGTCAGACAGCTCGTGTCAGTTCTGCTGACTCTCTAAGTTTACCAAACGTGTATTTAGTACACACGGCCTAGGGAACACCTTGACACCTTGGGGTATGTTTATGGGAGGATTATCAGTGCAAGACTCCTTTTATCATCTACTCCCTCTGTCTCAAAATATAAGAACGTTTTTAACACTAGTGTCAAAAACGTTCTTATATTATGGGACGGAGGAGGGAGTAGCTTTCGGTCGATGACTTCACGCGCATAATGGAAGCATTCTGGATGGCTAGTATGGCTCCCTCACGTATCGACCAGGAGTCCAGAATGTGTGGAACTAGTTTCAATATGAATGATTAGATAACTACTCCTTCCGTTCCTAAATATATACAAGTCTTTGTAGAGATTTCAACAAGTGACTACATATGGTGCAAAATGAATGAATCTACACTCTAAAATATGTCTATATACATCCATATGTTGTAGTCAATTTGAAATTTCTAAAAAAACAAATATTTAGGAACGGAGGGAGTACGCAGCATGTCTCAGTTCGAATTGAGCAGTTGAAATGCAGAGTAATCCAACCACAGTTTTCGCAGAAAAACTGCTGAACATAATCTAGCAGCTTAACTGCCTTGGACACTCTGAGCGACCAGAGTTTTTTTTTGTACACAGCCATCGGCTGATCGACCCACGCTCAACAGCACAGCAGCCAAAAAACCCACAAAATAACGAAGGGGAAGCAAACCCCATTCAGGATTCGCTGCCCTTCTCCAGATTGCAGAGAGGGCAACTGGAGCATTATAAGAACGTACACGCAACGAACAACATTACAATTTGCTGCTGTAAAAATTAAGACAAATCTAAGACAAGAATTTTGGGATGGAGGGGAGTAAGCGTTTACACCGTATTCAATGTTACACAGCATCACTGTTGCTGTATACTCCCTCCGTTCCTAAATAATTGTCTTTCTAGCCATCTCAAATGGACTACAACATACGGATGTATGTAGACATGTTTTAGAGTGTAGATTCATTCATTTTGCTCCGTATGTAGTCACTTGTTGAAATCTCTAGAAAGACAATTATTTAGGAACGGAGGGAGTAGCATTGAATGCACTGTATTGTACTTCTTTTTCCTAAAAAAATACTGGCATTTGAAAACACACTATGTACATTAAAAATTACACATCATGTATTCGCGAACAGATAGGAGAGATCGAGAATCCAAATACTGACTCGGTAAGTCGCCAACAAAAAATGTCCAGTAACACTGAAAATATCTTGTCCATTGGACAAGAAAAGAAGAGACCACATATTTGTACATATCACCAGGAACAAACAAAAAGAAGACGAGGCTGATTGGTTTGATGCCAACATTTGGCAAAATGGCAACCAACCAATCACCAGCCAAATTTTGGATCAAACCAATCATGCTCGACGATTTGGCTATTGCCGCTTGAGACCTGACTGGCTAAATATTGATGCCTTGGATATTTTGAATCCTGTTCAGAGAAGAGCTCAGTGGGTGCCCATATTATCAAAACCAGGCGTTTACCCTGTGATCTATGGGTGGATCTGTCCTTGAGCCGGTTGGCTTCCATTGTTTCGCCTCGAAAGTGACAGTAGGTTGGTTGGGATTCCTGCTAGCTTCATCCATCAAATAGCGCACCATAGCTTCCGAGTCACGGCATGGATCAGCGTGGACCAAGACCTCCTGAAGATTTGCAAGAGAATTGATACCTGAAGGCTGCCGGATGGAAGCATTTTCGAAGAAAGATAGCTCCAGCCTATGGAGCTTAGGCGCACTGCCTTCCTCAAACCTCAAGTTCAATGCCTGGTATATACTGAGATGAATGGTGAGCAGTTTGAGACTTGGGAACTCTGAAGCAGAGAACGTGAGTGCTCTTCCGGTGTATGCACCGTGATGCAACCTGAGGTAGAGCAGGCTTGGCAACTGAGAGAGAACTTTCAGGTGCTCCTCAGATCCCAATTCAGTGGCACGAAGGGTCAACTCAGTGAGATTCGCCAGCGAACCAATCCATTCTGGTAGCTGTCGCAACTTACCACGGAAGTTTATGCTTTTTACAAACATTGGTGGCCTGGACAGTGTATCAAGAACCCTGAAATTCATTGCTCCGTCAGGTCGCCAAATGAGCAGTGACCGAAGGGAGCTGCTCAGTTTTGCAATGGCGTCGATCAAGGACATCCAATTCATGTCGTCATCAACAAACATCATTACTCCTAGCTTCCTCAACTGTGAAAGCTTCCCCAATTCAGTTATGTAATGGGAAGTAGAGTCTGTGATCTCTATTTGTGCAAGGGTTGTAAGCATTTCTAAATTGCCAAGCTTGTTAGGGATGTGCATTCCCCAAAATTCAGAAATAGGATCCAAACCACTGTAGTTATAAACTCTTCTCCCTCCAAGAAGGTTTGACAAATTTGGCAGATTGGTAATGTGTGGAGGCAAATGCTTTATGGCTGTGTCCCTGACATCCAGTGTTTCCAACTTCTTGAGGTTCCCTATTTGCACAGGGAGTTCAGTGACATATGTATTCCTGAGACTGAGATATTCCAACTGAAACAGTTTACATATATTTCTGATGTCTCCATTCCTGGCAAACCCAGAACCTTCTAAGTCTAATATTCTAAGAAGTTTTATCCAAGCAAACTGTAACATTTCTCCATCAGCAAATATACTCAATGATCGGACATGGCTTAACAATTTGCTTGTGGAGATATTTTTGTTACTTCCACCATGAATGGATAGCCGCCGAATCTTCTCTTGTGGAGCTAAAGTATGTTGTTCACCCATCAAAGTAATGAAATTCTCTTCAATTGATTTTGAAACAATGATCTCTAGCATTATATCATGAACTCGAAAAGTTTTGACCTTCCCGTCAAAGCTCATTTCAACTGGATGAACAATACTCCTGTTGAGGAATTCATCGAATTATTTTTCAGCCACCTCCAAGGCACTCAATCCACGCTTCTCAGACACAAAGCGTTCTGCTATCCTTCTTCTCAATAAGCTTTTCCTTCTGACCTTATGATCCTCGGTGTAAGTGCTTAAATATAAGAAACAAGTTTTCAAATGGTACGGAAGGTCATTATATCTAAGCTCAAGAATTTTCTTCAGTTTTTCAAGCCAGGGACTGGTTTCCAGCCCCAAGCCAAGAGAATTGTAGATCTTCTCCCAGTGATCATAACTGTACACTGACGTGGTAGCCAAAAGGCCTGCAATGCTGACTATGGCCAAGGGTATACCCCCACATTTTCCCAAGATCTTTTCCGATATATTTTTCAAAGCAGTTGGGCAATCTTCCCTGTTACCGAATATTCTCCCGAAAAATAACTCGCTAGATTCACTACCAGTGAGTGGTTCAATTTCATAAGCTCTGTCATACTCATGGAGGCAGCAGGCTTGTGCTACAGTTTTCATTCTTGTGGTAACAATTATTCTGCTTCCAGTATGTGAGTTAGGCAAAGAAAATTGAATACCCTCCCAAGTGGTGATGGTCCAGATATCATCAAGAACAATAAGATACCTCTTATCTTCTAGATGCCCCCTTAGCTTATTTGCAAGCTGTTCCACGTTCCATTCTTCTATGCCTTTGAGTGGGTCCACTGTGGGTTCTGGACCATTACCATCTACTGGTTGAATAATCTGTCGAAGAATGTCCCTTATGAGAGCCTTGACATCAAATTTCTGGGATACAGTTACAAAAGCTCGACAGTCGAAGCTCGCACTTGCTGTCCGATATGTCATCATAGCAAGAGTTGTCTTGCCCAAACCACCAAAGCCAAATATAGATATCACCATTAATCGTTGTACATTTTCATCCACCAACCAGTTAACAAGATTACTCTGACGCGCTTCAATGCCCACAAGTTTTGTTATCTCTGGGAAGAGTGCAGGAGTACGAATATCCAGGGAAGTAATATCAGATGGAGCAGGCTGTGCAGCAAATGTGTTCCCTTCTGCTCCGGAAATGAGATGATTACCACCATATCTACGAGAAGAGTTTGAAAGTTACTGCAACAGTTCATACATAGCAGACGGGAAAGAGGAAAAAACTTCCATATTTTTTACAGAATAAGAACACGTTGTAACCACAAAGTTTCAAAGGCTGAATGTTACTCTCATCAAAAGTTCACTTTCTCACGTACAAAATAGATGATATTTGTGACTTTGCAGTCTCCAAGGAGCAAACTTTGGCCATTTCTTTCTCTAAACTATGTAAGTATATGATGATTAAAGTTTATATTGTGAATCTTTTTTTCATGAAAATGTAATGGTACAATTTTTACTGAACCAATCTAAAAATCTTTTTTCTTAGCCAGTCATCAGAGATAGAGAAAGTTTGAACGGCATGCTTAAAGATGTCAGCTATTTTGGAACAGAGGTAGTATTTATAAAATTCTATCCAATAGTTGCAACAGTGGAATGAATCTTTTCAGTTTTTCACCAAACACCATAACACCAAATCTATACTTCCTCCAGTCCTCCTGCTACAGTACTATATCACATTTATCATGTTTCCATTTAGGGGAAAATCATATGATAAATACCAAGACATTCAGCCATGTGGCATAAGAATTTTAAATAGGGAAGAGAAATGCAAGTACCTTGAGTTTCGGTCGCTGATACTTGTAGCGCGCGCTTTCAGTTCTTGGATTTGTTTCGCAATCTGACGCCGCACCCTGACAGTTTGCAGGAAACGGATGCATCTATGGAAGAGCCCGGCAAGGCCAGAACCACTCGTGGCGCTGCCAAGGTGATATGTAAACTCATCAACGCAATCCTCAACATCATACGCGACCTCTCGCACCTGTTTCATCCAAATCTTAACCTGCTTCCTGCGGTTTCCCCCCTCAGCAAGGTCCTGCAGGAATGCTGTCATGCTCTCAAGCTCATCCTTCATGTACTGCAGCTCGCCTCGGATGCCTCCAAGGAGCTGTGCTTCTTGGATGAGCACCGTACCCAGCTTACATAATAGTATGTTAATGGCACCCCCACCAGCGCTAACAACAGGATGCTCCATCTCTCTACCAAGTACCAAAAGGAGGATAAGAGTTGCTGCTCTTGTCTGTTTGAATGGGGCTGGGCAATGTATGTGGGGGGGCACAGGAAATGCTCATCACCATCCTCCAAGCGAAGAGTCCAGGCCACACACGTATACCAATATAGTCCACACAAGCATCTTATGACTTTTTTTTTGCGAAGTGACTTTTCAATGATATGTCGCTGTCTTATTACTGCCCAATGGTTCAAAGGCCGGAGCAGCTTAAGGACACCTTCCAGGAAATGTCCAATTCACGTTGTCTGACTTGAATGGTACACCATCTTACCTCAAAATTAGGTACATCATCTTAAATCAAAACTGATAAGAACAAACCACTGGTATAAACAAATGTCAGTTAAATAGCATAAATCAAGGCGGTTATGTTTGAATTCAAGTGCCATTCACATCAACTTTAAATGCTACTCACTGAAGCCTTTGTTTACGTCATGCCTAAAAACTTTTTAGACCTTTAGGGGTGGTTTTTTATCTTTCAAGTGGTTATTTCAACAACTTGTAGGTGATTATTTACCAAAAGTAATTTATGTGGGTGCAGAAATTAACGTGCAACATTCTTATTAAAAAAAAGACTGCTCATTCAGATGTTCTGTTTTGAAGAAGGATCTGAAAATCTGAACCAGAGAGAATCACACAAAAAAATGCTAAGATATGAACCGTGAAGTCATTTAGATGGATACGCATGCCACCTTAATGAATGAGACTTCTTACCAGTGTGCTTTTGGTTGATTACTTGATAACCAAGCGATGGTTTCACTTGTAAGCTATGAGATTTCACCACATGGAGGCAGCTGGCTTGCTCAATCTTGCCCCTCAAATTATTTATCCAATCATACATCATGATGATAACAACAGGTCATTTGAGTCATGGAACCAATGACCATTGAATCAGCCATTGCTGCCATCAAAGAATCTTATGACTTTTCAATGATATGTCGTTGTCTTGCTGCCCCATAATTCAAATGGAGCAGCAGCTGAAGGAGCCTTTCAGGATATGTCGGATTCACATTGTCAGACTTCGAAGGTGTGGTTCATCGTGTGTAATTTTCCTAATTAGATACATTACCTTATCTCGAAATTGAAAAGAACAAACCATCAGTATAAAGAATGCCAGTTAAATAACATAAATCAAGGCGTTATGTAACTTATGTTTGAATCCAAGCGTCATTCATGTCAACTTTAAATGCTACTCATGGATGCCTTTTTTATGCCTAAAATTTTTGTTTAGGCTTTTAGGATGGTTGTTTCAACTATGTATGTTATTGTTAGGTTAGGAAAATCTTTTGACTGGTTATTTCAACAATTTATAGGTGATTATTTACCACAAATAATGTATGTATGTGCAGAAATTTAACTTGCAACATTCTTATTTCAAGAAAGACTGCTCACTAAAAGATTCTGTTTTCAAGAAGCATCTAAAAGTTGGAATCAAATAAAATCACAAAAATTGCTAAGATATAAAAGTCATTTGAACTTACATGCGTCATTCGAATGTTCAAATGAAATGGTTGAGAGAGGGCTGAAGGTGAACCGTGTATCGTCCTAATTCCTGAAAGACTTACCAAGACACTCGAAAAAAATACACATACTACCAGAAGTCCAAAGAGAATGGAAGCAAGAGGCAAGACAAATGCAAGCACAAAATATTTGTTTGTTCCTCAAAACTGTACTGTATTTGACACTCCTATGATACGTAATACACATCACACGCTCCTAGCTTCTGACTCCTGAGATGATGATAAGCAACTATAATCTTCAACTGCTGTCAAACGCCCATTCATCGCTCTCCTCCTCCTATCCCTTGTGGCCATCCTCTCGCCATAGGTTAGAAAGATGTCCCCAAGATCAACATGACCTGTTTCCCTCAACCTCCTTCCAACCTCCTCAAACATCGCCACTCCCTCCTCATTCGAGAAGTAGTGTAAGAACTTATTATAGTCAAACCTCGGCACATCCACTCCACCCCACATTGTCCTCTCCACAAACTTAGTGGCCTCCAGTGTCCTCCCCGCCTTCACCAATCCACCGACGAAGATGCTCTCAAAATTCACCAATGGATCCCTGCCCTTCCTCCCCCTCTTCCCCAAGTGCCCCTGAAGCAACATGATGTAGGTGTGCATGTTTGGCTCACACCCACTGGCAACCATCTCCCTAAACACCTCAGTCGCCTCACCAGCTCGCTTGATCCTCACCAAACCCTTCATCAGCCCATGGTACAGTGCAATGTCCTTCTCCTTGACACCATGAAAAACACCGTACCCTTCCCTCACCCTCCTCCTTGCCAAGAGCCCATACACCAAATCCCCAAGCACCTCTCCGTCCACCTCCACCCCTCTCTTAACCATTTCGGCCAGCACCATGAACGCCGACCAGGTCCTTCCTTCCTTGCACAGCCACGAAACCACCGCGTGGTAGCACGCGCCACCACAGCCGGCAGACAGCCCCCTCCTCCGCATTCCATCGAACACCTTCATGGCGTCAGGGATACGGTTGTTCTTGAACAGCGTTACGACGATCCCTTCGTATGCCGCCGCGCCGGGCTCGACCCCGCGCTTCTCCATCCCGTTCCAAACACTGCACGCGTCGGCGAACATCCCCGCGTGGCAGTACGCGACGACCAGCAGCTCGCAGCACCTGCCGCAGCGCGCGAGGCCGTACCGGTGCTCGGCTTGCTTGACCACCTTCTCTGCCACGTCGGGCAGCTTGCAGACGGAGCAGACGACGTCGACGATGAAGGCGAGCACGCGGGGGCGCTGTGCCTCGGGGAAGAGGGTGAGGAGGGCGGAGACCTTGCCGACCTCGCGGGCGGGGGCCAGGCCGCGGACGGCGGCGCGGAGGGCGGCGTCGGAGAGGAGCCCGGTCGGGAGGGCGAGCAGCGTGGAGTGGAGCAGGTCGACGTTGCTGGACTTGGCGAGGACGTCGAGGAAGCGCGCGGCGGTGGCGGGGGAGTGCGCGAAGGCGTGGCGGGCGGTGAGGTGCGCGAGGAGGCGCTGCACGGGGCGCCAGGAGAGCGGGAACCGCGCGGACGCCTGGAGGAAGAGCTCGCGCAGGTCGGCGGGGGCGGAGGGGAGGCGGAGCGCGGAGAGGCGGCGCTGCAGGGCGGCGTCCGGGGCGTTCTGCTGCTGGTAGAGGATCGTGCAGAGGCGGACGAGCAGCGCCGGGTCGGTGGGCCTCGGCGGGGCAGCGGAGGCGGCGGCGGCCTCCGGAGAGGGAGCTGCGACGGCGGTGGAGAGGAGGCGGCGGAACAGGAGGCGCGGATGCATGGAGGTGGTCGCGGGTCGTGGTGGCTGAAAAGGCGGAGTACTGAAGAGGGCGCGCGTCGGCGCGAATGCTGCCCGGAGAGAGTCGCACCACGATCTTCTCGTTTCGGCTGCGTAGCCTTTTGATGGGCCGGTTTGTTTTGCCAGCTTTTCATGGGCCGATTTGTTAGGCGGTAAAGATTTTCTTTTTTACTGAACAAATTCGTTCACGGTGCCTCCCTCATCAAGCATCTCTACTCTGGCCTTGTTTGGATATGTTGTCGTTTCCTCTCGTCAGAATCCCCCATCGAACAATGCCTCCACCACCTATCGATCCCAGCCTCACCGACTTTTTTCGTCTACCCTGCAAAACCCGTGGGCATAAAACCAAAGAGAAAACATCACAAAAACCCACGCTTTTCTAATGTATCTATCTAATCCAATCAATCTATATTCAAAACAGATCTTTCCCTGGCCACACTTTCATCCATTATTTGGGCGGAAACTGATCTCCCACGCAAAAAAAAACTGCCCTCGATTTATTCGCTACAGCGACGGGAACCACGCCTCCGCCACCATCACGGATACCTGAAACGCCGTCGCCGCCATCGCGGATACCTGAAACACCGCCGTTCTATTCGCTACATCGACAGAAACCAGGCGCTGAGGGGTCATCGAGGAGCCGGCGCCGAGGTCCTAAACGACAGATTGCGAGGGGGGAAACAACACATCAAATGCTGATGCTTCATTGCCGGCTCCCAGTAATCTCACACCGGTTTATGCCACAGATGTACCACAAAGTTCAAATGGTATTACACGATCCGTCTTCATATGAAATAATTTACGCTTATGGGAGCCGGCATAAACCAGTGTGAGATTAGCATTTGAACTTCTGCATGTGGCCCATTAATGTGGTCAAAGCAAGTTCTGTGGTCAGTACTCTATTTGGTCAGTGAGCTGAACGTCAATTTGGTCAGTACTCTATTTGGTCAAAGCAAGGTCTAACAAAATATTTAGCCGCAGGTTTCTTATACTACTCTGAATTTAAACCGACACAATTTGGTCCATTGTTAGGAAAAGTTAAGGATTGTGAGCGATAAAGTGGAGAGGAAAAATGGTACTTATCAGCGGCAGGGGCGCGAGTAGGATGCCCTTTGTCAGGGGACTAAAGTAGGATTTGTCTTTACAACGATGTTGTCGCAGTGTCTCACATTTCAATCTTACATTTTGGACAATCTATTCTTCTATTGTGACGGCGCCGACAGACCATGATACTTGAAGATATGAACGTGCCAAATCTACGCCGACCTCCTCTACGTGATATCTCTAATGTTGATCATCATTCCCAAATGTCTCCAATGCCAGGTAATTGCACATGATTGCTTATGGTTTATCGCATTGGGTCAATATAGTTTAGCTATTTTTGCACTGAAATTGACTACAAAATTAATGAGCTTGGAGAAGTTAACCCCGTTTGGATCCTGATGGGAATGGGTAAATCTTGCTAAGCAACCACGAGAGCGCAAGAGAATTGAGCTGATGGATGCGAGAAACTACCAAAGACGACATCTGGTCGACAAAGATGGATGCGAGGTGGGTTACTAATATGTATTTATAGCTAAGTTTGTTTCTGAATAGTGTATTTTACTTCACTTATCTTTTAACTTGTCTCCCAAAATGTTTATAATGTTGTCCTTGATGTTTAGCATTTGTCAGTAGTACAAGAGATGAATCACAAAAGTAAAGCGAACAGTCAAAAATATGTGAAGCTTGGGAGGGCATGGTGCTCAAATATGTGTACCTCGAAACTTAATTTTGTTTGCCTGCGTCAATCATCCAATTCTGGTATGGCTTCATTTTGCAAGGTCAGTGTGAGCAATATTTGCATTCCACACTATATCACGATCTTTTCTCCATTTTATGGGTACCTGCAAAACTAATTGAATTAAACAGGGCCATCTGAACTTACAGTAACAAGAATGTCCAGCTACACAATAGAGCAAGCAAAATTCAAACATTTTCTTGTGGTCAGATTAAATCTATATGTACATGCACAAGACATCTTCACCACAAAATGTATAATCACTAAATTGGGTGGTTCAACTTGAAGATATATGTTCATATGGTGAGTGTAGGACCCAACTCCAACAACTTTTTTTTGAAGGGAAAAGCCACTTGGCACTTTATTGCGAAAATGACAGAGTTACATCATTCAGTACATGGGTAATAAAAAACGTAGGTGGATCACTATCCCACAAATACATTGTATTATTGTCATATAAGCATGTCTAGCTAAGAAATGTGCCAAGCCATTGGCTTCCCTAGGACAGTACTGAAATCGAATCGATGATATTCCATGAGCAATTTGGAAGCAATCTGCCATGATAGCTGAATATGGTGCCAAAACATCACTGACTCCATTGCATGCATTGATGATCTCCAAACTATCAGCTTCCACGATAACTCTGGAGCAAGCAATATCCAGCAACTTTTTAGCTCAGAGTAAACGGACTTAGAATTTAACAGGAAAAATCTACATACTACTCCCTCTATAACAAAATATAAGACATTTTTGTATTTTCGATAGCTCCCAAATCTCTGTAAAAGTACAATTCTGCCCTCACCATTGTCCAGCTCCCAGATTAGTTTGAATATTAACCTCGCCATTGTCCAGCTCCCAGATTAGTTTGAATATTAACCTCGCCGTCGGCAGCACCTCGTGCGGTCGTGCCTCGCCCAGCAACTCGCGCCTCACTATTGCCCAGGCACTGCTTGCCGCACCCAGGCACTCCTCCTTGGCCAGGCGCCCAGGTGGAGGCCACCGCTGCTGGCGCTCGTCCTCGCCGCGCTGGCGTAGGCACTCCTCGCCGCCTAGAGGCGCTGCTGGCCCAGGCACTTCTCGCCGCCCGGAGCACTCCCCGCCTAGCAGCACTTTCTCATCTGCAACTGATTAAAATTGATTCCAGAGGAGCCGCATAGGAGGAGCAGATCAAGCGGAGCAGAGACAGTTACTGTAACAAACTGATTCAAACTGTGCAGTTACTGTAAATTCACAACAATTACAGTTATAGTACAGCTAACAAACTCTGCTCTAGCGAATCAACCTGTGGTTGAGTTGGTTAGATGGACAGTGGTATCCCTAACCCACCAGGGTTCAAATCCTGGTGCTTGCATTATTCCTGGATTTATTTCAGGATTTCCGGCGATGTGTTTTCAGTGGGAGGAGACGTTCCCGTTGACGACGAGGCGCCTAAGGTGACTTCGTAAATCTTAAGATGATATGCCGGCTCAGTCTCTCGGAAGTGCTCATAGGGGTAGGGTGTGCGTGTGTGCGTTCATAGGGATGAGTGTATGCGCATGTATATGAGCGCTTGTGTCTGTACTGATGCTCAAAAAAAACAAACAAACTTTGCTCTAGTTACCTGTACTGCAGGAGTAACAAACCGTACAAACAAAAACAAAAACGGAACTGGACATAAACAGTACCAAGAACAGAATATTTGCACTAAACTGAAATTAACCTAACATTTGCAGATGCAGAAGCAGTACTCCTAAACATGCATGGATCAGCTACTCCAGATACAAGTCTTACAAGCTTTAAGTGTTGATCGTACAAGCCTGCTCCTAAACTTTCAGACTACAAGCCCTAAACAATTCTTTATGCTCATTTCAGAGTTGACAGCATGCATCATCTTCTCCTAAACAAAGACACCAAGGCGCTCAGGGGAATGGAGCGCATGCAGCACGAGCACAACTTGGAGCCCCAAGGGAGCTAGCGATAAGCGGTAGGGCGACCCTTTTGCACCTCCTGGCTGACGACGGATCTGGCTGCTCACCGCGCCAGATGTGCTAACGGCTGTTAACCGGATCCGGCCGAAACTGTAAACCATGGCGGGGAGTGGAGGGGACGGGTGACATCGCGGTGGAGGGGATAGGAGGCGGCGGTGAGCGTGGAGGGGTGGCGAGGAGATACGGCGGTGGTGACGGCGTGACGCCGTGGCGAGGAGATATGGCGGTGTCGACCTGTGCGATCTGCTGCCACCCCTCGTCGTCATCCGTGCAGCGAGGGAGTGAGAGGGGTGACCTGTTTTTTTTAGAAAAGTCGGTTGTTTTCCATATAAAGGGAAATCAATTGTTTTTTTTTCGATGAAAAAGAAGTTTTATTCCAAATTGATAGAGTTACAGTCGAGAGGCAAAAGATCCTCGATACATGGTGGTCCTAGATGCATTCACACAGCCGTGATACACTCTACGCGACTATAAAGGGAAATAAACTATTTGCTCCTAGAGAAATGTAACATATTTTTATAGTGAACAATATCACATACATTAAATAGTAAATTCCCGAAAATAATCATCAACAAGTGATTTATAAGTGAGCCTAAATTTATTAAAATCAGGATGCAACTTATATATAAAAACTTACTCTACTAGTGGAAATGGCAACGCACACGTTGGACAACAAATGGCAATTCCATTTTATGCGATCGATCGAGCAAATGGAAATCAACCACCAGCTAGCTACGTAGCTAAGTAGATTAATAAGCCGCGTGAGACAAGAATTAAACTTGACGTCGGTGCCGAAGATCGGCGCCTACACACATACGCCAGTCGGGACAGCCACACGGCGTCGTTGTTCTCCTCGCTCACCGGGTTCTTCTCCGCGCTCCCCTCGAGCAAGAGGATGTCGCAGTCGCTGGGCGCGAAGGAGGCATTCTGCAGTTTGTCGGACGCCTTTGAGGCGCCCAGCAGCTAGGTCACCGAGCGCGCCCTCCAGGGTCTCGTTCATGTCCCTGTAGGAGCGGAGGCACTCCCCGAGGTTATAGACGAGGTCGTCGAGGACGAGCACCGTCGACGTGACGTTGGCCACGGTGAGTTTGGTGGCGACGACGGCGAGCTCCCGTGCGTCCTTGGCGGCCGCGGCCGCCGGGTCGCCCGAGAGCGCGTCCATGCAGGAGTCGTAACCCACTCCCGGGCCGGTTCGGCCGACAGCCGCGCATGTCCTTCTGATGATCGCGGACGGAGTGCCGACGGCGAGGCTGCCGTCTCCGGTACCCAGGAGGAGGATGAGGGTGAGAAGTAGAACTACATGAGGATCCATCGACATATGACTGTCGTCGTACTCTACTCACCTCACCGTGACTATCATGTCGCACCAGTCGGCGGCGTGTATTTATGCAGGCAACGAATAGAATGGATTAAGCAAGGAACAGTTGGAATGACTATTTTACCAGCGATGAGGAAGATAAGTAATACTACTACATGGAAATATATCTTTTTTTTTTGCTTTTGCAGTCTTTACCAAGTCAATCAGATCTAGCTAGCGAGCGCTTTAGTGTCTTTAACGACGCAAGATAAAATCTCGCATTTATTGAGAGAAATCAGTTACTAGATCGTGCGTTAATGACTGCCATTCGTTGATCATAAATCGGAAAGTTTGGACGGAATCGTACATGTTTTTCTTGTGTGTTTCTAATCCTGGAAAAACTCTTTCAAGCCCGAGCGCTTCAACGAGCGAATTCATAAAAGCTCGACCGTTCAACCGACAGACTTTTTTGATCTGGTCCCATCACGTGAATAAGGTATGTATGTACATAAGTTGTGCATGCAAAACTCTAATCTCGGGAAAACTCTTTCAAGCCCGCACGCCTCAACAAGCGAATTCATCAAAACTCGACCGCTCAACCGACATGTTCTTCATCGGGTCCCACCACATGAATAAGGTATGTATGTGCACGGGATGTGCATGCAGAACTCTAATCTCGGAAAAACTTTTTCAAGCCCGCGCGCTCCAACGAACGAATTCATCAAAGCTCGACCGCTCAACTGACAGGCTTCTCTGATCGGGTCCCACCACGTGAATAAGGTATGTGTGCGCATGGGATGTGTATGCAGGACCCTAATCCCGAAAAAGCTCTTTCAGGCCCGCGCGCTCCAACGAGCGAATTCATCAAAGCTCGACCGCTCAACCGACAAGCTTCTCTGATCGGGTCCCATCACGTAAATATGGTATGTGTGTGCACGGGATGTGCATGCAGGCCTCTAATCCTGGAAAAGCTCTTTCAAGCCCGTGCGCTCCAACAAGCGAATTCATCAAAGCTTGACCGCTCAACTGACAAGCTTCTCTGATCGGGTCCCACCACGTAAATAAGGTATGTGTGTGCACGGATGTGCATGCAGGACTCTAATCCCGGAAAGGTTCTTTCAAACCCGTGCACTCGAACGAGCAAATTCATCAAAGCTTGACCGCTCAACCGACAAGCTTCTCTGATGGAGTCCCACCACGTAAATATGGTATGTGTGTGCATGGGATGTGCATGCACGACTCTAATCCTGGAAAAAGCTCTTTCAAGCCCGCGCGCTTCAACTAGCGAATCCATCAAAGCCCGATCGCTCAATCGACAGGCTTCTCTGATCGGGTCCCACCACGTGAATAAGGCATGTGTGTGCCAAAAAAGCTCTTTCAGGCCCCCGCGCTCCAACGAGCGAATTCATCAAAGCTCGACCGCTCAACCGACAGGCTTCTCTGATCGGGTCTCACCACATAAATAAGGTATGTATGTGCACGGGATGTGCATGCAAGACTCCAATCCACCTAATTCCTAATGCTAATCTCTCCGCCCCATGATTGGCCCACCCTAATCCACCCAATAACCTTCCATTTAAATAAACAGTAACATTCAAATAGGGAAACCAAGTCCTGTAAAAAACCGAGCACGCTACATGGTTAATTTTCGCCTCACCTCTCAACTCTGATTTTTCGTGATAGGTGCCGATTCAATTAAATCACATAAATAATAGTAATAAAAAATTCAAAAATCACACCATATATGTGCTATCACTTTTTCTAAAACATAGACAAAAGATCTTTCTCAATAACCTTCCAAAATAAAATCAAATATTCCTCAATACTAAAAAATTGCCAATCCCATGCAATATATCATTTATTATCTATTACTATTAACTCTACTATTGAATCACAGTTACAATTTTTCCCAATACAAAAATAAAATCTTATATTTTGCAAATCTCTAACATTAAAGGGAAACCCCCAGGTTACCTTCGTCGATCTCCTCCCTCCCATCGAACGACCTCACCTCCTCGTCATCCATGTTAAAATTTGATGTCAAAAAACAAGAAAAAACCAATCCCACCTTAGCTCCCTTTTCTCATATCTGCTTCAGAGCATCTACAAACAGCAAGTACCAGTCCATGTTGTTTCCCTCCGAGAAAAGAGGATCTGGGCGATCCTTCTGCCCCGAACTTTACCGGCCTCCAATCCGCTGCCCGCCGGTCCCTGCCTATGATAACTCACAAGTATAGGGGATTAATTGTAGCCTCTTTCGATAAGTAAGAGTGTCGAACCCAACGAAGAGCTAAAGGTAGAACAAATATTCCCTCAAGTTCTATCGACCACCGATACAACTCTACGCACGCTTGGCGTTCGCTTTACCTAGAACAAGTATGAAACTAGAAGTACTTTGTAGGTGTTTTCGGAAAGGCTTGCAAGAAAGTAAAGAGCACGAAAATAAAACTAGGGGCTGCTAAGGTAAAGACAAAACTAAAGTAAATATAGCGAGTGTGGAAAAGTGATGGTAGGTGTGGAGAAATTGTCCCGTAAGCAATTGACTACCTTACTAGACCGATAGCAAGTTTTATGTGGGAGAGGCCACTGCTAGCATGTCATCCCTTACTTGGAATTCTATGCACTTATGATTGGAACTATTAGCAAGCATCCGCAACTACTAACGTTCATTAAGGTAAAACCCAACCATAGCATTAAGATATATTGGTCCCCTTCAATCCCGTATGCATCAATTTCTATGCTAGGTTGAAGCTTACATCACTCCTGCCTCCAATACGTAGTCCTATCAACATACAACTAACCCTAAGGTGTGATCCATGGCGTGCTCATATGATGGGCACCAAAGGACAGCAACATAACCACAAGCAAATTAAATCAATCATAGCAATTCATCAACCACCAATAGGACAACGAAAATCTACTCATACATCATAGGATGGCAACACATCATTGGGAAATAATATGAAGCATAAAGCACCATGTTCAAGTAGAGGGTATAGCGGGTTGCGGGAGAGTGAACCGCTGAATATAGAAGGGGGAAGGTGATGGAGGTGTTGGTGAAGATGATGGAGGTGTTGGTGAAGATCGCGGTGATGATGATGGCCCCCGGTGGCGTTCCGGCGCCACCGGAAGCGAGGGGGAGAGAGCCCCCCTCCTTCTTCTTCTTTCTTGACCTTCTCCCTAGATGGGAGAAGGGTTTACCCTCTGGTCCTTGGCTCCCATGGCTTGGGAGGGGCGAGAGCCCCTCCAAGATTGGATCTATCTCTCTGTTTCTGCGTTCTCTCCTGGCTCTGTTTCACCGTTTCGTGTATATATGGAGATCCGTAACTCCGATTGGCCTGAAACCTTCGCCGTGATTTTTTTCCGAATATTAGCTTTCTTGCTGCAAAAGAAGAGCATCAACCGCCTTACGGTGGGCTCACGAGGGTAGGGGGCGCCCCCCTGCCCCGTGACCACCTCGGGCATTGGTTCGCGTTGATTTTCCTTCCAAATTTTCCATATTTTCCAAAAATAAGCTCCGTCCGTTTTTATCCCGTTTGGACTCCGTTTGATATGGATATTGCGAAACATAAAACATGCAATGCAGACAGAACCGACCTTTGGGCCTTTGGATCAGTATGTTAGTCCCAAAAATAATATAAAAATTTGCCAAAAGTATATGAAAGTGAATAATATTGGCATGGAACAATCAAAATTATAGATACGACGGAGGCGACAAGATCCCTAAGCTTAATTCCTGCTCGTCCTCGAGTAGGTAAATGATAAAAAAGAGTAATTTTCGATGTGCAATGCTACCTAGCATAATCTTGATCATATGTCTAATCATGGCATGAATATTAAGACACGAGTGATTCAAAGCAATAGTCTATCCTTTGACATAGAAATAATAATACTTCAAGCATACCAACCAAGCAATTATGTCTTATTGAAATAACATAGCCAAAGAAAGCTCATCCCTACAAAATCATATAGTCTGGCTATGCTCCATCTTCACCACACAAAATATTCACATCATATACAACCCCGATGACAAGCCAAGCAATTGTTTCATACTTTTGACGTTCTCAAACCTTTTCAACTTTCACGCGATACATGAGCGTGAGCCATGGACATAGCACTATAGGTGGAATAGAATATGATGGTGGGGGTTATGTGGAGAAGACAAAAAGGGAGAAAGACTCACATCGACGCGGCTAATCAACGGGCTATGGAGATGCCCATCAATTGATGTCAATGCGAGGAGTAGGGATTGCCATGCAACGGATGCACTAGAGCTATAAGTATATGAAAGCTCAAACTGAAACTAAGTGGGTGTGCATCCAACTTGCTTGCTCATGAAGACCTAGGGCATTTGAGGAAGCCCATCGTTGGAATATACAAGCCAAGTTCTATAATGAAAATTCCCACTAGTATATGAAAGTGACAACATAGGAGACAATCTATATGAAGAACATGGTGCTACTTTTAAGCACAAGATATGAGACTCACTACATGAAGAACATGGTGCTACTTTGAAGCACAAGTGTGGAAAAAGAGATAATAACATTGCCCCTTTTTCTTTTTTTCTTTTTTTCTTTTTTTTTTGCGGGCTTCTTTGGCCCCTTTTTTTATTTAGGCTTTGGCCTCTCCTTTTTTTTGATGGGGCAATGCTCTAATAATGATGATCATCACACTTTTATTTACTTACAACTCGATATTACAACTCGATACTAGAACAAAATATGACTCTATATGAATGCCGCCGGCGGTGTACCGGGATGTGCAATGATCTAGCGTAGCAATGACATCAAAAAAACGGAAAAGCCATGAAAACATCATGCTAGCTATCTTACGATCATGCAAAGCAATATAACAATGAATGTTCAAGTCATGTATGTGATGATGATGGAAGTTGCATGGCAATATACTCGGAATGGCCATGGAAATGCCATAATAGTTAGGTATGGTGGCTGTTTTGAGGAAGATATAATGTGACAGAGCGTATCGTATCACGGGGTTTGGATGCACCGGCGAAGTTTGCACCAACTCTCGAGGTGAGAAAGGGCAATGCACGGTACCGAAGAGGCTAGCAATGATGGAAGGGTGATAGTGCGTATAATCCATGGACTCAACATTAGTCATAAAGAACTCACATACTTATTGCAAAAATCTATTAGTCATCGAAACAAAGTACTAGGCGCATGCTCCTAGGGGGATAGATTGGTAGGAAAAGACCATCGCTCGTCCCCGACCGCCACTCATAAGGAAGGCACTCAATAAACACCTCATGCTCCGACTTCGTTACATAACGGTTCATCATACGTGCATGCTACGGGACTTGCAGACCTCAACACAAGTATTACTCAATTTCACAATTACTCAACTAGCACGACTCTAATATCACCATCTTTATATCGCAAAACTATTGCAAGGAATCAAACATATCATATTCAGCGATCTACAAGTTTATGTAGGATTTTATGACTAACCATATGCATGACCAGTTCCTGTCATCTCTCTAAATAGATATAAGTGAAGCAAGAGAGTTTAATTATTTCTACAAAAGATATGCCCAAACTCTAACAAATATAAGTGAAGCAAAAGAGCATTCTACAAATGGCGGTTGTCTAAGTAAAGAGAAACAGGCAATCCAAACTTCAAATGATATAAGTGAAGCACATGAAGCATTCTATAAAGCCATACTCAAAAGATATAAGTGAAGTGCATAGAGCATTCTATAAATCAACCAAGGACCATCTCATACCAGCATGGTGCATAAAAGAAAATAAAAACCTAAAGCAAAAGACGCTCCAAGATTACACATATCGCATGAACGAAACGAATCTGAAAACATACCGATATTTGTTGAAGAAAGAGGGGATGCATTCCCAGCATCCCCAAGCTTAGACGCTTGAGTCTCCTTGAATATTTACTTGGGGTGCCTCGGGCATCCCCAAGATTGAGCTCTTGCCTCTCTTCCTTCTTCTGACATCGAGACCTTCTCGATCATCGAACACTTCATCCACACAAAACTTTAACAGAAAACTCGGTAAGATCCGTTAGTATAATAAAGCAAATCACTACTATAAGTACTGTTGCAAACCAATTCATATTTTGTTTTTGCATGGTGTCTACTGTAATATAACTTTTTCATGGCTTAACCCACTGATATAAATTGATAGTTTCATTAAAACAAGCAAACTATGCATCAAAAACAGAATCTGTCTAAAACAGAACAGTCTGTAGCAATCTTAACATCCACCATACTTCTGGTACTTGAAAAATTCTGCAAAAATTAGGAAACATAAAAAATTTGTACAGAAAGACAGTGCAGAAATAATCAGAACCATTTGACATTCCAGTAAAAAATTAAAATTCGTGCACTACAGCCAAAGTTTTTGTCCTGCACCGCACAAACCAACAAGCATTGTGAACATCCTAAAGGCAAACCTTGGCACATTATTTTTATAATACAATGGAATTGTACAAGGGGATAATTATTTTTATTGAAAAGTTTCTGTAATCAAGATTCACAAAGTTCCCATGGGCATGAACAAAGTTCAAGGACGCCCCCCACTTTCACAATGCTCGTCTTTCTCACTTTCGCTTTTCTTTTTGAAAAAGTTTTGGGTTCCCCTCTTTATTTTTGTGTTTTTAAACTATATGAAAACACTCAACAGAAATAAATGACTCTCTAAAACTTCCGGGTTGTCTCCCTGGCAGCGCTTTCTTTAAAGCCATTAAGCTAGGCATATAGTGCTCAAGTAGTGAATCCACCCGGATCCCAAGGTATATCAAAGCCAATTTTAATTAGCAATGATTTGTAATTTAGTAGTGAGCACAAAGTATCATATATCATGTAATGACGAAGTCTAACTCTCTTCCTATGCATCGGCATGTCATAAAAGAACAATTCATGCACACATAGTAAAGGCCAATGCATAGTATAAACAGTTTCTTGCAATTTTATTGTATTGGAAACATAGAGAGGTGGAGATATAGTTCCTCTCTCATAATAATTGCAAGTAGGAGCAGCAAGCACATGCATATTACATCTATCAAAAACATCATGTGCAATGGTAAAAGGCAACCCATCAATATAATCCTTAATAAGTGCAAACTTCTCCGATATAGTGTAGTTTGGAGAATTCAAAAAGATAATAGGACTATCATGTGTGGTTGCAATAGCAACAATTTCATGTTTAACATAAGGAACTATAGCAAGTTCATCTCCATAAGCATAATTCATATTGGCATCTTGGCCACAAGCATAGCAAGCATCATCAAAAGGGATATTTCAAAAGAATCAACGGGATCATAACAATCATCATAGCAATCATCCTTCGTAAGCACGAAGGGGAATTAAACAATGTATGACTTGAAGAGTTACTCTCATTAGAAGGTGGGCACGGGTAGCTAATCCGCTCTTCCTCCTTTTGTTCTTCACTCTCCTCATCATCTTTTTCATCCAATGAGCTCACAGTTTCATCAATTTCTTCTTCCATAGCTTCCTGCAAAATATTAGTCTCTTCTTGGAGAGCGGAGTAGTTCTCAATATATGGTTTAACATAAGGATTATAAGCATAATTATCATAGCAATATTTAAGTATGGCAAAATTTTCAGATTCGTAAAGAGTAGCACCATACTTTTCAATCAAAGAAGCAATTTCGTAAGCACCCTTAAAAGCAACAAATTCTTCAATTTGTTGAACATCATAGAAATTATAAACACCCTTAGCATACGAGGATAAGATTCCATTATCAATAAACTCACATTGGTAGGGAAGGTGTTTCTTAGGGTTTTCAGAACAACAAGTAAAATCATAATAATAGCATAAATTCCAAGCATAGCATTGCAAACGTTGAATTTGATCCCATAATAGTTTCTCTTTTTCAGATATACGGTGTCGCACATAACAAGCATGCTCATCTAAAGATTTGCCCTCAACTAAGCTAGTTGGGGTTTCAAAGACTGAGCACAAAGGGATCAAGATGATCCAAGTAAAAAGCTTGATGAGTGTGATAGATTTTGAGTGGTTCTTCAACCATTGGAGCAGTAGGTACAACTAATTTTTTGGTATTTTATGCTTCCTACCCATAACTAAAGATAGAAAACAACTAAGAACAGCAAATAAAAATTACTTAGTGATAAAGCAAACAAGCACACGAGAATATTCACCCCACGCTATTGCTCACAGAACGGGCGCCGAAAAAGGTCTTGATAAACCACAAGTATAGGGGATCAATTGTAGCCTCTTTCGATAAGTAAGAGTGTCGAACCCAACGAGGAGCTAAAGGTAGAACAAATATTCCCTCAAGTTCTATTGACCACCGATACAACTCTACGCACGCTTGCCGTTCACTTTACCTAGAACAAGTACGAAACTAGAAGTACTTTGTAGGTGTTTTCGGAAAGGCTTGCAAGAAAGTAAAGAGCATGAAAATAAAACTAGGGGCTGCTAAGGTAAACACAAAACTAAAGTAAATATAGCGAGTGTGGAAAAGTGATGGTAGGTGTGGCGAAATTGTCCCTTAAGCAATTGACTACCTTACTAGACCGATAGCAAGTTTTATGTGGGAGAGGCCACTGCTAGCATGTCATCCCTTACTTGGAATTCTATGCACTTATGATTGGAACTATTAGCAAGCATCCGCAACTACTAACGTTCATTAAGGTAAAACCCAACCATAGCATTAAGATATATTGGTCCCCTTCAATCCCGTATGCATCAATTTATATGCTAGGTTGAAGCTTACACTCCTGCCCTCCAATACATAGTCCTATCAACATACAACTAACCCTAAGGTGTGATCCACGCGCGCGCTCATATGATGGGCACCAAAGGACAACAACATAACCACAAGCAAATTAAATCAATCATAACAATTCATCAACCACCAATAGGACAATGAAAATCTACTCAGACATCATAGGATGGCAACACATCATTGGGAAATAATATGAAGCATAAAGTACCATGTTCAAGTAGAGGGTACAGCGGGTTGCAGGAGAGTGGACCGCTGAATATAGAAGGGGGAAGGTGATGGAGGTGTTGGTGAAGATGATGGAGGTGTTGGTGAAGATCGCGGTGATGATGATGGCCCTCGGCGACGTTCCAGCGCCACCGGAAGCGAGGGGGAGAGAGCCCCCCTCCTTCTTCTTCTTTCTTGACCTTCCCCCTAGATGGGAGAAGGGTTTACCCTCTGGTCCTTGGCTCCCATGGCTTGGGAGGGGCGAGAGCCCCTCCGAGATTGGATCTATCTCTTTGTTTCTGCGTTCTCTCCTGGCTCTGTTTCACCGTTTCGTGTATATATGGAGATCCGTAACTCCGATTGGCTTGAAACCTTCGCCGTGATTTTTTTCTGAATATTAGCTTTCTTGCGGCAAAAGAAGAGCATCAACCGCCTTATGGTGGGCTCACGAGGGTAGGGGCGCCCGAGGCGGCGCGCCCTCACGCCTCGTGACCACCTCGAATCGGTTCGTTGATTTTCCTTCCAAATTTTCCATATTTTCCAAAAATAAGCTCCGTCCATTTTTATCCCGTTTGGACTCCGTTTGATATGATATTCTGCGAAACATAAAACATGCAACAGACAAGAACTGGCACTGGGCACTGGATCAATATGGTAGTCCCAAAAATAATATATAAAGTTGCCAAAAAGTATATGAAAGTGAATAATATTGGCATGGAACAATCAAAAATTATAGATACGACGGAGACGTATCAGCCTACTCCATCCGTCGCTTCGGCGACAAGAGGGGGTGGGGACCCTGGTGCTTCGGCTCCAACTTGTGGTTAGGGTTGGTGTAGTGCTTTCTTGGGGCGCTGCTTTCATGGAGGAGATGGCGCCTCGTCGGAATAATTTGCCTTTGCTCTTCCTCCATCTCGGCGTCATTCCAACCAGTGGCGACGGGGGGCAGGTGGCCCGATCGTCTCATCGATCTTTGGATCCAGCGAGGTTCGTGTCTGGTTATTGGCAATCGGCGCTCTCGCGGGTGGCATTCGTGTCAGCTGCTATAGTTGTGTTTACTGTCTTACAGTTGGGTGCGTGGACGACGTCAGGCGGCGACCTTCCTCTTCTTCGACTACTTCGGATGAAGTTGACAACGTCGAGATCTGGTGACCACCGGGAAGATCCCTGGCCTACATGCCACAAAGACTCGGTTTCGTAGTTTGCGGCGACCCGCTTCGTCGGCTCGAAAATCATCTTTGTATGCGATGGTGCTCTCCCAGATCTTGGTATGGCGACTGTTCTCATATTTTTCCGGCATTGCCATGGTGGTGGCGGAGGATGTTTGTGGACTACGTTTTAGCGAGGCACAAGTTTTTCCAAGGGTGGAATATTAATTTCACTTGTTGTGGAATTCTTTGTGCAAAATTGCTTGACAAGCATGTTTGTCTCGTATGGTGACCATATGTGTAGTCTTTGTACACAGATTGTCTATAAAATATATGGTTGCTTTTTTTTGAGGGAAATGCTGTAACACCCCGGATGTAACTTTCCATATTTGTAACTCCAACTCTTGCCATTTTCGGCATTGTGATATGATATTCCCTCCGTGGTTGGGTTTTTCTTCATTTTTTTGCATTTTGTCCATGTCTTGCATTTCATATCACGTCATCATGTGCATCGCATTTGCATACGTGTTCGTCTCATGATTCCGAGCATTTTCCCCGTTGTCCGTTTTGCAATCCGGCACTCCTATGTTCTGGCGTCCCCTTTTACGTTTTCCGTGAGCGGGTACTTAACTTTCTCGGAATGGACCGAGGTTTGTCAAGTGGCCTTGGTATACCACCGGTAGACCACCGGTCAAGTTTCGGGTCATTTGGAGCTCGTTTGGTACTCCAACGGTTAACCGCACTCTCAAAAGGCCTCTTTTAAGTTGCAGCCCAACACCCCTTCAAAACAGCCCAATAACCCATCTAAGTCACTTCCATGCTCTCCGTCGTTCGATCACGACCGTGTGGGCGAAAACTACACCTCATTTGGACTCTCCTAGCTCCCTCTATGCCTATTTAAACACCTCCTCCGTCCAAATCCGGGTCCAAACCCTAGCTCCTTCCTCCTCCCCGACGGACACGTCCCCGCCGCCGGACGTGTCCGCCATGTCAGCCGCCGCCCAATCGCGTGCCACGTGGGCGACCCGCCGCCTCCGCCGCTGGCTGAACCTCCAGCTGGGGCCCTCCCGGCCTCGTCCGGCCGCGCCCACGCCCGGCTGCTGCCCGGCCACCCGCCGCGCCCTCGCCCGGCCGTCGCCGCCTCCCCACCACGGCGCCCGGCCGGCCTCTCCCTCGCCGCCCGGCTCCGGCCGGCCACCTCGCCTCGGACCCGGGCCGATCTAGATCGGGAACCCGAGGGTTGACTTTTCCCCCCCTTATTTTCGTCTAAGTTTGTCTCGGTGATTATTTTATGGCAGTTTCAACGCATCATAACTCTGCATCCGTAGCTTCGTTTCGTGCATGTAATATGTCAAAATGTTAGTCTCGATGAGTAGATCATTTCATCTCATTGCATCATTTTCATTTGAGCTCATCTTCATGACCGAAATGCTATTTGAAGAGGGCTATGTGATGTTAGTTTCTGTTTCTTAACAGAACATGCACTTTTGTCATTTTTGCCATGATTGATGTGTGCACCCTATGAATTTGAGTCCTACATGTGTTTTGTAATATGCCATGCCATCTTTCCAGGGGTGTATGCCATGTATTTTTGTGATCTCTGTGGTGACTAGAACAAGCATGCAAACTAGGCTTCATGATGTTGCTGATTTCAGCCCCAGTTTTGCTGATATTTTTATGCCATGTTAACTTGATGCTACCGAGAGATCCATGCATATTTTGAGATACTTCAGTAAGGATGTTTTGAAGATATGGTTATTATCTATCCAACCATGCCTTTGTTTACAATTATGGAGTGCCATAGCTTGAGTCAATGGAGCTCTACTTTTGCTATAAAATGTTTCCTGGCAGATTGTTTACATGTTATTCAATTTTGCGAAGGTTGTTGTGGTTGATTCGTGTATGCTATGATGTTTCTCTTGCCATGTGTAGCTTCTATGCCATGTCTTATTGATGGATGTATGCTTAGTTTATCATGAGATGCTCTGTAGCGAGTGCATCGAGCTCTTAAACATGCCTACTTGTTATCTGTTTTTGCCATGCCCTGTTGCTGAATCTGTTAACGAAACTTGCTATGTTTACATGGGTGTTATTATAGTTTCTGATCCTTTTTGGCTTATGGTCAGTAAGGGACTTTTGTTCTATGCTTTGAGTAGATTCATGCCATGTCTTGTTTTGCTATTATAAGTTCCTTTAGCATGTAGTTTTCTTGCTCTGAACATTGCTACCTGATGCTTTTTTTTGCCATGTTCAGTAATTTCACTAAGTCTGTGAAGCTGATATATTTTGCACTTTTGTCATGCTTGGTTGAACCTGTTATGATGTGAATTAGCCATAGCTCATTGTTCATCTTTTGTCAAGAATCTTGAGTAGATCACTGCCATGTGCTTTGTTGGTACGTTTGGGTGCAGTAGCTTAATTTCTTGTTGCTTGCTATGTGGTATCATGCTGTTAATGGCAGATTTGTGCCATTCTTGTTTTGCTTGTCATTTGCAAACCGTGCATCCGATTCGGTGATCTTTATATCGATTTCAACCGAAATCATCTCATCTTTCCAGCGGCATACTTGGTTTGCCAAGTTGATGCCTGGTTCATCGTTTTCCTTCCGGAGCACGCATACGCATTGCATATCACATTTCGCATATCATGCCATATATTGCATCATGTTGCTTGTGCATTGCACCGTGATTTATTGTGGTTCCTTTGTTTATGTTCTTGCTTTGGGTAGAGCCGGGAGACGAGTACGTGAACGAGGAAGCTGTTGAGAACGCTTACGAGGATCAAGCTTTCGACAACTCTGAGAACTTTGCAGGCAAGATGACCATACCCTCGAAATCACTTCTATCTTTGCTATGCTAGATGCTCGCTCTTTTGCTATGCCCATGCTACGATGCCTATCACTTGCTTATCATGCCACCCATATTGTCATGTCAGCCCTAACCATCCTTTTCCTAGCAAACCGTTGATTGGCTATGTTACCGCTTTGCTCGGCCCTCTTATAAGCGTTGCTAGTTGCGGTGAAGATGAAGTTTGTTCCTTGTTGGAACATGGAGATGTTGTTCCTTATTGGAACATGTTTACTTGTTGGGGATATCACAATATATCTGCTATAATTAATGCATCTATATACTTGGTAAAGGGTGGAAGACTCGGCCTTATGCCAGGTGTTTTGTTCCACTCTTGCCGCCCTAGTTTCCGTCATACCGGTGTTATGTTCCTTGATTTCGCGTTCCTTACGGTTGGGTGATTTATGGGACCCCTTGACAGTTTGCTTTGAATAAGACTCCTCCAAAGAAGGCCCAACTTTGGTTTTACCATTTGCCACCTAAGCCTTTTTTCCCGGGTTTCGCGAGCCCGAGGGTCATCTTTATTTTAACCCCCCGGACGGTGCTCCTTCGAGTCTGGCCCGAATCGAGCTACTGCGGGGCCACCACGGGAAACTCGAGGCTTGGTTTTACTCGTAGCTAGTCTCATCCGGATGTGCCACGAGAACGAGATATGTGCAGCTCCTATCGGGATTTGTCGGCACAATCGGTGACTTCTTTGGTCTTGTTTTATTCTTTGTCGAAATGTCTTGTAGTCCGGGATTCCGAGATTGATCGGGTCTTCGGTAGAAGGACTATCCTTCATTGACCGTGAGAGCTTATAATGGGCTAAGTTGGGACACCCTGCAGGTATTATCTTTCAAAGCCGTGCCCACGGTTATTAGGCAGATGGGAATTTGTTAATGTCCGGTTGTACAAAACCGAAGTTGACCTTAATTAAAATACACATCAACTGGCGTGTGTAACCGTGATGGTCTCTTCTCGTGAGTCCGGGAAGTGAACATGGTGTTGGAGTTATGTTTGGCGTAAGTAGTTCAGGATCACTTCTTGATCGCTACTAGCTTCACGTAGTGCTTTGCCTCCTCTTCTCGCTCTCTTTTGCGAATGTAGCCACCATATATGCTAGTCGCTTGCTGCAGCTCCATCTCACAACTCTGTCCTTCCTATAAGCTTAAATAGTCTTGATCTCATGGTGTGAGATTGCTGAGTCCCGTGACTCACAGATTCTACCAAAGCGATTCTTGAGTGCCGACGATGCCGGTCAGGTGGCGCAACCGAGCTCAAGTGGGAGTTCGATGAGGAACGTGGTCGTTACTATGTGTCTTTTCTGATGATCGATAGTGGAGCCAGTTGGGACGATCGGGGATCTGTAGCATTTGGGGTATCTTCTTTTATTTTGGTTCCGTAGTCGGACCTTGAGTGTATTCTGGATGATGGATGTTTATTTATGTATTGTGTGAAGTGGCGATTGTAAGCCAACTATGTATCTCTTTCCCTTATGTATTACATGGGTTGTGTGAAGATTACCTCACTTGCGACATTGCTTTCAATGCGGTTATGCCTCTAAGTCGTGCTTCGACACGTGGGAGATATAGCCGCATCGGGGGCGTTACAAATGCCATCATGGCGGTTTATATTTCATGTGAGAATAAAGATACATCGGTTGTTAAAACATCCACTAAGAAACCCGGGGGCTCCGATTTCCAAACAATTGTTTGAGACACCTCCGAGTTCTTAGCTAGCAGATCTGCCGCCATATTGGCTTCCCGAGGGCAATGGCTAAAAACTATAGAGATAAAATTGCTAGATAAGAAAGTGCATTCTTCATATATTGCCGCTGCTGGTCCTAATGAATTCCCGCCACTCAGCATGATCTCGATTACCTCCAGACAGTCCGCTTCGACATTGATTTTGTTGCAACCAACTTCATTCTAGCCTCTGCCGTCGCTCCGCCTTCCACAAAGGGTATATCACTGCAGGAAGCAGCGACAAAGAAACCGGCCTCATCACGCAACACTGTTCCCGTACCCCCTGTACCAGTGTCCTGATGAAAAGCTGCATCGACATTAAGTTTGATGACGCCCTCAGGCGGCTTGGACCAGCCATGTCTTTTAATTTTAGTTTGCTTAAACCTTGCTCGTGAAAAGTTCTGCGCTAAAGTTGATATAGCTTGGGCCGACCTTGCTGACTCATAGATGTTCTCACAGTGTGTGTATTTGCGTCGTTCCCACCATACATACCAGATTGTTGTGGCCACTAGATCATTTAGCTGGACATCGGCCACCAGTGGACATATGATACTTTTGGATAGTAGGAGATCGGCCAGCGCCGACCCTCCATCTCTCTCTACTGTGCAGATTTCATTCACCAGCTCCTGTAGTCCAAGAATTCGCCAAATTTCCTGCACCCTCAGACGCGAAACATAGCATGCCTAATGCTTTCAACGTCCGAACTACAAAGGGACACTTGGAACTTGTAGTCATATGCATTCGCTAAAACACCACGGCAAGGAATAGCTCCAAGCAAAGTCCTCCAAACATGGATTTTGATTTTCGATGGCACACGCAATTTCCAAATTGTGCATGGTGGACTAGTACTTGAGGCTTGTAATGAGTTTGTCGTCCTCAACTTTCGTCCATGCTGGTGCTCCCACTCTTCATGGTAAGCCGATTTAACTGAGAAAATTCCACTTCTACTGAAGTACCATGATACAAAATCTTCCATCATTCCCAAAGCTAGAGGGATATTCATAATACCTTTGCACATCAATTGGCCAAAAAGATCGTTTAGCAATTGTTCATCCCACACTGCTTTTCCGAATCAATGAGTTCGTAAACTCTTGTAATCACTATATTTCCCCTTGGTGTAAAAACTTTATGGTCGGGCTGCTAGGAATCCAAGGGTCCTCCCAGATATTAATATGTGATCCATCTCCTACTCTCCAAATGTGTCCTCTCTTAAAGGACTGAATTCCACTCCAGAGACTCTGCCAGGTATATGAACTACCCTTCTTCAACGTACCATTCAGAAGGTTACCATCGGGGAAATACTTTGCTTTCAATACTCTGGCACATAATGATTCCGGTTCACACAAAAGCCTCCAACACTGTTTTGCCAAAAGAGCCAAATTAAAGCAATGCAAGTCCCGGAAGCCCATACCACCCTTCTCCTTGGACGCACATCTTCCACCGTGCAAACCAATGCATATGTTTTTTCAAATCCTCATCTCCCCACCAATATTTCGACATGGCGGTGGTTATCTTGTTGCACACTTGTTTTGGAAGTTTGAAAACTGACATTGCGTATGAGGGAATAGCTTGTACTACAACCTTTAGTAAGACCTCTCTCCCACCAACAGATAGTAGTTTCTCCTTCCACCCTCTAATTCTGCTTAAACCTCTATCTATGAGATGTTGAAAGCAATCTGATCTGTCCACTCCCACAATTGGGGGCAACCCCAAATATTTATCCGTGAGCGCTTCTGCCATTATATTAAGTGAGGCGCACACTTCCACTCTTGTATCAACAGGAGTGCATGGACTAAAAAAAATACTGGATTTGACCTCACTCACCATCGGCCGTATAAAGACAAGATGTCGTCAAGCGCCCTTTGGAGGCTGGTTGCATTGGTGGCATCGTCTCGCATGAGGATTAGCGAGTCATCCACAAAAAGAAGGTGAGAGACCGAGGGGGCATCACGACACACTTTGACTCCCAATAAATTTCCAACCTCCTCCTCGTGCATAATTAGACTTGATAAACCCTCGACATAGCAAGAACAAGTACGGTGAAAGAGGATCGCCCTGCCTTAGGCCCTGGAAGGAACAAAAAGTTAGTTAACTCATTATTCACCTGCATCGGTATTTTACCGATTTAACACACTCCATGATGAGGGCCACCCAATGTTCCATAAATCCCAACCGTAGTAGAATCGCCTCCAAGAAAGTCCACTCCACCCGGTCATATGCCTTGTGCATATCGAGTTTCACCGCACAAGTGCCATATTTACCGGTTGTTTTCCTCTTGATCGCATGATATGACTGAAAAGCTACCAGAAAGTTATCGGTGATAAGCCGTCCGAGGACGAAGGCACTTTGATTGGGGAGATGATCTCGGAAAGAAAATGTTTGATCGGTTTGCAAGGAGTTTTGAAATCACTTTATAGACCACATTACATAGGCTAATCGAACAGAATTGGGTTATAACTTCGGGTTTTCTATCTTGGGATGAGCACAATAGTTGTGTTGTTCCACCCATCGGGGATCTTACGAGAATTGACAGCAAGTAACACTTCATCAATCAAGTCCTCTCCAATTATGTGCCAAAACCTCTTGTAAAACACAGCATGAAGGCCGTCAGGGCCAGGGGCCTTGAGGTCGCCGATGTTGAACATAGTGTTCTTAACTTCCTCTCGTGTGTATGGTTTATTCAGCTCCTGGTTCATTGCATCAGACACACGAGGCTTTACCTTGTCAATTACATTCATATCCGGTACTTGCACCTTAGAAGAAAACAGTGACGTAAAGTACGCTGCTGCATGGGACCGTATCTCCCCTTGGTCTTCAATCCATGTGCCATTCTCTCTTTATGGCAGCTTGATAAAGTTTCTCTTACGCCGACCATTTGCTGCCCTATGAAAGAAATCAAAGTTTTTGTCACCACGAGTAAGCCAATCAGCTCGTCCTCGCTGCATCTAGTAGAGCTCCTCCTGCTCTAGTAGTTTCTCAATTTGCATGTGTAGTTCATGTTGCCTTACAACCGCATCATCAGTTAAAGGCCCAGATAGCACTTCATTCAGTTTCTTTTGGAGCTCGAAGCTTTGTACGAGGTCCTTTGAGTACCTTCTTGTCCCAACTATGCGGCACTTGATGTACATCACCGTGAGTTTAGCAAAGGGTGCTACCCCAGAGCTTTATGCGCCTCGGTGATGTCCGGACGATAGTCTCGGCGTCCTCCTCTGCTAACCAACATGCCTCAAACCTGCACGGTCCAGGTGCACCTCGGCGACATGCCGGTCTGAAAATTGGTATCGATCGGGACCCGGCCTATGGTCTGATTTGTTAAACTCTTCATTGGATACTCCAAAACTAGGGAACAAATCAGCCCACGCATGTTACCAACAACTCGATCTAAGCGTTCCCGAATATGTCCTCGGCGCCAAGAAAATTTATCTCTGTGTAACCCAAATCGTCCAATGCACGATCGCTTAGAACATCGCTAAAAGCCTGCATGCATCGCTGCAATCTTGCAATACCTCCCTCCTTCTCATGTGTATGAAGGATTTCATTAAAATCGCCCGCCACCAGCCATGGTAAGTTTAACATTGCATGTAGTTGTCTCAAATAATCCTAGGATAAGTATTTCCTCTCACCACTTGGTTCACCATAGAACCCTGTAAATCGCCAACCCCCACTACTTGACTCATTTATCCGGATATCAATATAGTTGGGTTGTACTTCCGTTGACGTAATGCCAAGATTGTCAAACCATAGCATTACTAAACCTCCACTTCTACCATCACTTTCCAACACAACCATTGTGTCGAAACCGAGCCTTCTTCTTAGTTTTTATGCCTTAGCTTTATTCAGATGGGCTTCAGACAGGAAAAGCACATCAGGGCGAACCCGCCCTTGGATCCCCAATAGCGCTCGAACCGCCGCAGGTTTCCGCATCCCGCGGCAATTCCAACACAGAATTTTCATTGTGATCGGTCTGAGCAAACGAACAAGTCGATTGAGCGTATTTAATCTTAATCAAGAAACCTACCGTAGTCAAAAGCGATATGGAGGGACAAAAACCGATCACAACTCCTTGCAGAACAATGGTGCTGCGCGGGATAGAACACCGGCTATATATGCGGACGACGCCGGGTGTGAACTTTGCAATCGTCTGATTCTTTGTAACAGCCGAGTATACAGACCACAGAAACAGCAAACAGGCTAACTCATCTCTTCTCCCCCCCACGTCAGAGCATCAAAGTAGTTACCCGAGAGGGCCGCATGGCACCTGCCAGGGTAGACACCGGGTAGCCGGCCGCCGGCAGCGGCGGCCGCGGTCAAAACCCTAGATCTCTTCTAATCGCCTTATGGAAACTCACGCGTCTGTTTATATTTAGGAACAGAGGGAGTACATCTACAATATTTGTTTCAAAATATATATAGTTGCTTAAAAAAACGCAAGTACCAAAATCTGGTCCCCAATCGCTTGCGGACGTCCGCGTACAGTTACAGGCCAGCACACAAACATTCGATTTTATAACCAGATACTCCATTTTTAAATCATCAAATCCATATTACATGCAACATCAAACCTAATCTAAGTAGAGCTCGTTCGGCTCCGCCGGAACATTGTCTGGCGGCCGGCTGCGCCTCTCGAAGTGTTGCTCCGGTCGCTGTCGAGGTACAATAGGACATGTGACACATACCGGCTAACAGGACACGAGTTGCCACCATCTCCTATGTGCTACTCTTCCTTGTCGGAGCCTGTCGCCTGCACGTCTCCGGTGGATGTGGGATCGATGATGGATTGAGCCGGCTACGTCCACCGTAACCGGTTTCGACACCCGGGGTGGCTGTGCACCATACACAACACCGGAGAGTGCGACTCCACCTCGCCAACGTCCGCTGCAAGGGCCGTCGCCGCCTTCGCGCCCGCTATATGGACACGTGTATTCACGATACTTGCGCATACACACCAATTAGTCACCCATGTCTCAGTATTCCCAACTAATTAAACCACACACAGACACCGATCAGGGCATCACATGCCGCGACCAGACTGAGCAACCACCGCGAGATGCAGATGAGCTGCCACTGAAAAAAATGAACATGAAGCTTGATTTCACTTTTGGGGCAGGTGTTATAAATACAAGAGTAAAATTCATCTACAGTACCTCAACTTGCGTCGCGCGGTCACTTTGGTCACTGTACACAAGAACTCATATGTCTGATCGGTACGAGGGGAATGTGAAAATCTGATCCTTGTCGTCGTAGACCACTCATACGCCACCTGTTGACCACCTGTTGAACAGTCCGCGCGCCAGGTGTCGCGAGGAGGAGCGGCCTAATGGCATATTTGCAGCAACACCCCCCACTTTGCCGGACAGATACCCGAACTCCTCCCCTGTCTCTCCACCTCCCCTGTTCGAGCCGATCAAACCGGCGGAGAAGGTGACGGAGGCGTGTGCGGCGTGGTGCAGCGTGGTTGTCGCCGTGTTCCGGCGCCGTGGTCGGAGCAGCGGGTGCGGAGGGGTTTTTTCTCGCGGTGGTGAAGAGGAGGCGCCACCGCCATGTCTCCTGTTCGTCGCCCCGACGGTGCCCCTGCCCCCGTTTACCGTAAGTGATTATTACTGCCGTAAATCCTCTTCTTTCTCTTTGATTCTTCTTTGATAGGGCTAGCATTGTGTTCGCCTATGATATGTGGTACTATCTGTCGCGTGTATGGCGATTTAGGTTTAGGATTTTTCGAACCCAATGTTCCTGATAGGGTTTTAGGTTCTTGTCTAAAGGGTCAAATTTTCATCGATTCCACATGAAATAGGCTTAGGTTGTTGTCGAAAGGGTCAAATTTATCTGGCAGTTGGAATAGGCATAGGTTTGTAGCTCTGGTTTATGGAGAAAATTGGGGATTTCTGGTGTTGTACTGTTCAAAAAGGTCATTTTTGTTCATTTTTTATGTGATCAATTATGCTTTGTTTTTGCAGGAGCAAGAAGTGAGAAGTTCTCAGTGCAGTTTCATCATGGTGGGTTTTTCATGGGTGAAGGAAGCAATAGGGCTTATGTTGATGGGCATCAAGTTTGGTATGACAGTTTGGATAAGCTCACTTGGTCTCCAATAATGGTGGAACATCTAGTAGAAGAGATTGGCTGGGAGATGGCAGGCAGGTTGAAGGCATATTATCAAATCCCAATACTTGACATTACTCAGAATTCTTTGAGACATATCAGAACTAAGGCAGATACTGATCAAATGATGATGTTTCTGTCTATTGGGCATCATTTCTTCAATATTTATCTTGATCATGATGACATCTTGATTACTAAGAAGGTTGTTGATGATGTGGTCCAATTTCCAAGAGCTGAACTTCCACCAGTGTTTAGCCCTTCAAAAGATGGTACTAAAGATCATAGTAGCAAGCCTGGAAATTCAGAAGAAGACTGCCCTATACCAATTCAGGTTGTGTATCCAAACAATGTGCTAGACAGGGAAGAAGATGACAATCCATTAATGTTTGTAAGAAGGCAGTGCACATTTGGTGAAGGAGCAGAGGAGAATGCAGAGCAACAAGGACAAGTAGGGCAACATGATGATGTACAGCAACATCAAGATGTAGAGCATGTAGGCCAAGAAGCAGAGCAAGTAGAGCAACAAAGAGAAGCAGAGCAACATGCAGTAGATGAAGATGCAGAAGCACATCAATTGAGGAGAACCAGAGGAAAGAAAAGATGTTTTGAAGCCAATGTAGGAACAGATAGTGACTCAGATGACAGTGACTTTGATCCTGGTGACATGGTAGATAGTGACTTTGAAATCAGTGATGATGATGATGACCTTTATGTTGACAATGTGGATGAGGATGAACCAGTTGAAAGGAAGGAGAAGATGAAGCAGAAAACAATAGCAAAAGATAAAGGAGTTGTAGGGGAAGAAAAGGAAGAAAACATGTCAGATTATGAATCTGAAGGTGAAGATCTTTGGGCACCTGATTTAATGATGAAATGCAAACCAAATTTAGAGCATTCAGAAAGGAGGATTTGACTTGTCCAAAGTTTCATCTTGGACAAGTGTTTGAAAATATTGATTTTCTTAGGAAAGCAATTAAGGAATACAGCATCAAGAACAAAGTTGATGTCAAGTTACCAGTGAATGACAAGAGAACCAAATGTTACATGGTAAAGAATTATGTTGAAGAACATAGTTGCTGCAAAAAATGGAAAATCAAGGCTTTCACAGCACCTTTTCTAGCCAGGAAGTACCTTGAGAGTTTTAGGGCTGATCAGGATATGAATCTTAGAAACTTCTCAAGGGTTGTTCAAAAGGAATGGCACATGACACCAACTAGGTCCAAGCTACAGAGGGCAAGAAGGCTGGCTATGAAAATTATTCATGGAGATGAAGAAGGGCAGTACAAGCTGTTGTGGGATTATGGAAATGAGATAAGGAGAAGTAATCCTGGTAGCTCATTTTTCCTTGCACTGGATAATCAAGCTAGGTTCAACAAAGCCTACATGTGCCTTGATGCATGCAAGAGAGGCTATCTTCAAGGTTGCGTGCCTATGATCTTCATAGATGGCTGCCATATTAAAACAAGATACAGAGGGCAGTTGCTGGTTGCAGTAGGAATAGATCCAAATAATTGCATATTCCCCATAGCAATAGGTGTTGTGGAAGTGGAGGACAAGCCTAACTGGGTTTGGTTTCTTGAGAGGCTGAAGAATGATCTTTGTATTATCAACACATCCCCATGGACAGTAATGTCTGACAAGCAGAAGGTATATGCAACCACATTGCCTGATGGTCTAATTAGATTAGTGTACTTGCATACATTTGTTTAACACTTTCTGTATTGGTCTATGTTGTTTTGTAGGGCCTGATAAATGTTGTCACTGAAGTTTTCCCTGAGTCAGAACATAGGTTCTGTGTCAGGCATATGTGGAAGAATTTCCAACAGCTGTACAAAGGTGATGCTTTGAAGAATCAATTGTGGAAGATAGCTAGGAGCACAACAGTTATTAAGTATGAGCAGTACATGCTTGAGATGAAGGTGTTGAATGAGGGTGCATACAATTGGTTGAAAGAGTTGGAGCCAAACACTTGGGTGAGGGCTTTCCAAAGTGACATACCTAAGTGTGACATTCTTCTCAACAATTTGTGTGAGGTGTTCAACAAGTAAGTTCCAATGCTTTCCTCTCACTCTTTTTAACATAAGATGCAGTGCTCTCCTATCACTGTTGTTAACAAAACATGCAATGCTTGTGCAGTTATATCTTGGAGGCAAGAGAATTGCCAATTCTTTCAATGTTTGAGAGGATTAAGCAACAGTGGACTGCAAGGCACTACACTAAGCATTGTGAGGGTGAGAAGATGCAAGGAGTAATGTGCCCTAAGATCAAGAAGCTAGTTGACAAGCTGACAGAGCTGGCCAACACATGCTATGTGTATGAATCAGGAGATGGAGTGTTTCAAGTGGTGGATAGAGGAACAGATTACATAGTAGACTGGCACAGCAAGTCCTGCAGCTGTATGAGATGGCAAAAAAGTGGAGTGACTTGCATACATGTTATAGCATGTTGTAGGAATGAGAGAGTAGATCCACTAACCTTAATGGATCAATGCTACTAAGTGTCAATGTTCAAGAAGGCTTATAGCAACATCATCTACCCTTGCAAGGACATAACTGAGTGGGAGAAGATGAATGGGCCTGAAATTAATCCACCAGACTACCAGAAGCATGTTGGAAGGCCTTGCATAAGCAGAAGGAAGGGACCAGAAGAGATTATTTGTAGTAATGGAGGCAGGAGGATGTCAAGGCATGGTGTCATCATGCACTGCAGCTACTATGGTGAGCCTAACCACAATATCAAGGAATGCAAATATATGAAAGCTGGTCTACCACCTCCCAATGCACAAGCTCCTCCACCCCAACATGATGACAATTTGGAAACTTCACAAGCACATATGGAGCAACAGCCACCTCCAGAACAAGCCCAGGTAACTGTCTTTTTCTTGTACACAACCTCCAGAAGATCTTATGGACCGGCAGACTGTAACAAGCTTTTTTTTTGATGAGCAGCAGGCCAACACAAGTGCAGAGACCAGTACAGTAGTAGGAGATCTTATGGTGGATCACATGCTTCAGCAGGTAATTTAAACATGAGTACTCTTGCTCACTTGCTCTGTTTCAATCATGCTTTAGTGACATAGTTTCCATTTGTTGACAATTGACACTTGACATGTTTCAATCATACAGAGGCCTTTGCCTAGAGTGCTTCAGCACACACCAATCCCAGAATCAACATTCCTAACAAATGCACAAGCAATGTTGAACCAGGCCCAGACAAGCACTAACACAATCAGGCAGGGAGAGCTTGCTAAGAAGATGTTGGCCATGAAGCAGCAAAGAGAGAAGGAACTTGAAGACAGGAAGCAAGCTATACTAGGGGCAAGGATAGAAGCGGAATTGAAGAAAGCAGAAGAGGCTGCTAGAAGAAGGCATGAGAAAGCAGAAAAGAAGGCTAGAGAAGCTGAGAAGAAGAGAGAGGAAGCTGCACATAAGAAGGAAGCAATGGCAATACTGAGGCAGGCAAGAGCAGATACAAGGCAGATAATAGTGGAGACACAAAGAGAGTTTTCTGCTGAGAGGAAGGAGAAACTTTGAGAAGAATGCACAAAAGGAGGGTCTGCTGCAAAGAAACTAGAAGAGAAGAAAGCCATTGCTGCATGAAGGAAGCAGAGAGACAAGCACTCCTAGCAAAGAAGCGGGTGAAGAGAAACAAGCCCTTGTTGCAAAGAAACAAGCAGAGACAATCCCTTGCAGCAAGGAAAGAACAACTGAAGAAACAAGCACAAAGAAACATGGAGGAAGCTGGGAATGTGCCACAAAGATTAAGCATGTTTGACATCTTTAGATGATCTATGAGACTCTTTGTCTTGTTTTAGTAAGAGTACTCTTTCAGCAATGTAAACTATGGTATGTTTACCTTTCTTGTTATCTAAAGATCTTATGGTACTCTATTTTGTGTAGTGCTAATGATGATGCACTACAGAATCTATGAGACTCTTTGTCAGTCTACCAATTTCTTGCCATTCTATTGTTGATGTCAATACTGCTTCCACATTACATTCTTGCTGCCATTCTTTTCATTTCATAAAGATGATATGAAACAGTACCCATTCTCATTTCACAATTATCATGTCAGAAAGATAATAGAATACTTCATACATTTCTGGATAGATAGATAGATAGATAGAAAGATAACAGAATATTTCATACATTTCACAATTATCTTTTCATTTCAGAAAGAGAGACAATGTTTGCATTCAAGATAGATAGATAGATATATCACTTCATAGCATTTGATACAACCAAACTGATAACATTTGATCACTTCAAGATAGATAGATCGATAGATAGATCACTTCGTAGCATTTGACAACCATAACATTTGATACAACCAAACTGACTTCATAGCCATGTCCTAACATTAAACTACTGAAAGTTCTAAACATGCTAATGCTACTGACAATACTAAACATGCTAAACTACTGAAGCTGGTCTTCACTTCTCCAGTACCAAAATGAGCACTTGTCTTCATCACTTCTTCTTCTTCTTCTTCTTCTTCTTCTTCTTCTTCTTCTTCTTATACAGTACTCCTTCATCACTTCTTCTTCTTCTATAGTACTCCTTCATCACTTCTTCTGTTGCAGACAGCACTTGTCCTCACTTCTTCATCAACAGTAGAACACTGAGGGCACACAACAACATCACACTACCTAACAGAAGCTTGAGCAGCACCAAGATCTGTCCACCTAATCCAATCAATGCACTTTCTTGGTGCCTGCTCATGTTCTGCTGTAGAGAGCCAGGCCTTGCCAAAGCAGCTCTACTAGTTGCCAGTTGAGCTGCAATCCTTCTCCTTTCATTCCTAACCCTTATGAGTTCTTCCCTCCTCTCTTCTGTTGCTCCAACGACATCCACAGCTTGGTTTCCAACCAAGAAACGAGCATCCACTAGGTACGCAACATATTCCATCTCCCAAAACCAGAAATCACACCCAGTAGGCTGCAAACCAAAAGCAAAAAAGTGATCTTTTGACCAACGAGAGGTGAAAACTGCTGCCAAGAACAAAATCAACTCAAATTACTTACAGAGTGATTGGGACATCTGTAGAACACCCAGCCCTCGTGATCCTTTGTGTTCGAAACGTAGTACCTCACCGTCGCCTGGCAGTGAGGACATGGGATGAGTGGCACCACCACTGTCCGGCCGCGGAGACCTGACCGGGCAGAACTAGCAGAAGACATGGCGAGGACAGGATGGGCGCGCGGCTGCGAGGGCAGGATGGGCTCGCGGCGGCGAGGGCAGGATGGGCGCGCGGCGGCGAGAACTAGGGATTTGGAGGGGGAGAATTGGGGATTTCTATCTCATTGGCTTTTTTTTTACAAAAACGCCCTCCCGCAAATAGACACTAACACATAAATCCTCTGCCCGCCTACGTGGAGCCCGTCGACTGGTCAAATTTATACAGACGAGTGGTCTACTGATTGCACAAGGATCGTATTTCGTTCCCGTACACAGTGACCGTATTGCGTGAGTTCTTGTGTACAGTGACCAAAGTGACCGCGACGCAAGTTGAGGTACCGTAGATGAATTTTACTCTAAATACAAGCCTTCTCATCTCTCATATGGATATCCCACACAAAGAACTAGCTTAGTTCTAGTTGACACACACACACACACGAGCACAAGCGCAGACAATTCAGCATGGATTCCAAGAAGACCACCGTGCCCACACTTGCCTTCGTCGTGGCGCTGCTGCTCTCATGCACTGGCATGATCAGCGCGGCACGGTACCTTGAAGAGAAGGCGCCACAGGAGGAGCACCTGCCGAGTCCTACGGTGCGTGAGGTGTCGAAGATGCCTGAACTGCCACATCCAGTTGTGGATGAGGTGCCGAAGATTCCAGAAATGCCGTACCCCACCATTCCAAAGATGCCAGAGCTGCCGCACCCTACTGTTCCAGAGCTACCAAAGCCTGAGGTGCCAAAGATGCCTAAAGCATCGCACCCCACCACAACGGAGCAACCGAAGCCTGAAATCCCACATACCGTTGTTCCTGAGGTGCCAAAGACGCCTGAAGTGCTACACCTTACCATGCCGGAGGTACCGAAGATGCCCGAACTGCCACACCCAATTGTACCAGAGGTGCCGAAGATGCCCGAAATGCCAAAGATACCTGAGGTGCCACACCCTACCATGCCAGAGGTTCCAAAGATGCCCGGACTACCACACCCAAACGTACGAGAGGTGCCCAAGATGCCCAAAGTGCCACACCCTACAACGCCGGAAGTGCCACACCATGTTGTACCAGAAATGCCCCATTTGATTGTACCGGAGGTGCCAAAGATACCTAAAGTCCCACGCCTTCTTGCGCCTGAGGCACCTAAGACCGAGCTAGAACACCCTCCTACGCCAGAGGTGCCAAAGATGCCAGAGATACCAGAGATACCACACCCTACAATAGATGAGATGCCAAAGATTCCTGAAGTACCTCACATCGACGTACCAGAGGTGTGTAAGCCTGAAGTCCCACACCCAGCTGCACCAGAGGGGCCAAAGGGCGAATCACACTACCCGAAGACGGAGGCTAAACCATGATGAAGAACTCCGTGACTATGTCTATGTATGAAAGTGCTAGTTATCGACTAGAGGGGGGGGGGTGAATAGGCAATTTTTTATGAAAGTCTTCAAAACACGGATGTTTCGAAGACAAACAACAGAAATGACCTAGTTGATATGCAGCGGAAGATAACTACAACAAGCAAGCCATAGTCAAGTATGCAATAATGTGAACGGACAAGACTAATAGCAGCTATGTAGTAAGGATCAGGATGGAAGATAGTATGAAGCCAAACAACAATAGAAGTCAAGCAGTGAAGTCAAACAGATAAGACATATAAGCAATGACTTCACGAAGACAAACTTAGGGTAAAGGAGGGAAGGGATAGAACTAGTCACTATTTGAAGACACAGGATTTGTTGGACCAGTTCTAGTTGCTGTGACAACTGTACATCTGGTTAGGGAGGCTGAGATTCAACTCAGAAGACCGCGTCTTCACCTTATTCCCCTTGGGCTAAGGACACACAGTCCTCGCCCAATCACTGTAAGTCTTCAAGGTAGACTTGAACCTTCACAGCATTTATGTTCACCGGCAATCCACAATGACTCTTGGATGCTCAGAACGCGACGCCTAACCGGCCGGAGGATTCCACAGTCCTCAAGTGTAATAAGTCTTCGTGTCACACATACAGGAAAACCGCAGTGATGCCTAACACTCTTTGGCTCTGGGTGTTTTGGGCTTTGTCCTCGCAAGGATTTCTCTCTCTCAAAGGCTTCGAGGTGGGTTGCTCTCAAACGACAAAAGCCGTGCACTAACTCCGTGCAGCCACCAATTTATGGTGTAGGGGTGGGCTATTTATAGCCACTAGGCAACCCGACCTGTTATGTCCGAAATGACCTGGTCACTAAGGAACCGACACGTGTTCCAACGGTCGATTTCAAACACTCATGGCAACTTTACTTGGGCTACAAGCAAAGCTGACTCATCCAGCTCTGGATAAGTTTTGCTCTCATTGTCTTCGTCGAAGACATAGGATTTGGGTTGAGCATCACTTGATCATTACGACTATGATCACTTGTACCCCACTTAACAAAGACAAAGTGGTTCCTATGACTCAACAAAGAAGAAAAGGAAACAATGAAACAACACGATCTTCAAGGCGCTCCATAGTCTTCACTCAATGTCTTCTCATGTCATAGTCTTCAATGTGAATATCTTCACATACCACCATTGTCTTCAATGTCTTCATACATTTTTAGGGTCGTCTCCGGTAGGTAAACCGAATCAATGAGGGACACTACCTGCGTTATCCTGCAATTCTCACAAACGCATTAGTCCCTCAACCACATTTGTCGTCAATACTCCAAAACCAACTAGGGGTGGCACTAGATGCACTTACAATCTCCCCTTTTTTGGTGATTGATGACAAACTGGTTGAAGTTTTCAACGGGATAAAATATGTGAAATTGTAAAGGATAGGAATTGTCTTCATAAGTGGCAAAGGCTCTCAAGATGTGCATATCAGTGGTTTGCTTTTGGAATGCAAATGCACATGGCAAGTTGTACTTGTGGAGATCCTCTTCAACTTATGAAGATAATTCATCATGCATGAAATGATATAGCTAAGAGAATGACATGCATAATGAAAAATGGACGTCTGCAGAATGATCTAAGTGCGGAAGTTAACGTCGCACATGCGGAATTTATCATCGCACAAGGGTAAAGCAAATAAGTAGCAGACGACCATCGAGTTTAAGTGTTACAACTCATAAGAACCAAATGTTTCAAAAACAGGAGTTGTAAACACTAGGCAAAATATAGTGCAACCGCCCCTATGAACCCGTTTGAAGACTATCAAACTCATATGCTTCTCCCCGTTTTGTCAGTAAGGACCAAAAAGGTTTGAAGACATAGAGTATCTACTCGTCCTCTTCTGAAGAAGATGATGCAACAGGGTTGTCGTTGTTGGTTGGCGGTGCGAGGCATTTAGCCGGGCGCATGTCGATTCGCAAGAAGTAGGGGCGGTGAAGTAGCATCGACTTCATCATCGATCACTCTGGCATTGACCGTTGCCGTGGAGGAAGAATAGTCAGAGTCTTCAAGAGATGGAGTTCGCCATAGGACTGCATTCCGTGGAAGAGTGGAGTCAAACTTGAAACGTTCAGTGAAGCCATCGTCTTGAAGATCAGCTTCATCACTGAGCAGGGTCAAACTCTTCCATGATCGCCGACAAGTCTCGTGAGTGACAAAAGCATTCTTGGTGGCAAGGTTACGGATGCGATTGACGTCCACCAAGAGGCTTTGCATTTGACGCTTAAGCCAGGAGTGATGCTTATCTTGCTTTTGATGCAGCGCCACAAGAAGTTCTCGATCGTTGAGGACTCGAGAGCGCTTCCGAGGCCTTTGGCCAATTGTGCTCTCAGTGGCTTCAGTCCGTGCACGATGAGGCAGACATGTGTTCCCAGCCAGGAGATAGACACGAGATACCGGTTGGAAGCCTTCCATAGGTTGAGAGAAGCTGTGGTGATCTGCGTTCTGAAGACTTAGTGGCGTTTTGGCAGGCTCAGGGTATATGGCTTCAATAGACATATCAACCTCTGGTAGAAAGATCAGATGATTGCGAGCAGAGGGTTGATAGTTGATAGAAAAGTGCATCTTGATAAGGCGCATGACCCATGGAGCATAGAACTTCAGACCAAACAGATCAGATCCAGAGGCAGCCAATTGTCGGATGAAGAAATCTTGCGTGTTGAAGCTGATGCCATTGAGGATGTAGAAGACCAATGTCTTCATTGCTCCTTCAAGCTTTGCAGATGATGAATGCCCTTTTATGGGCCATAGAGTTCGCCGTATGATGTGATATATGGTACGAGGCAGATACTCAAGGTCATCAACAAAGAAGTGTTGAGGATATTCAGCGTCATGTGGCAGTGGCTTCATCATGCTCAGCATCTGAATCATGTCGGGTTCTGGCTTATGAAATATGCTTTCCAAGGCATCACGGTGGAGTTGACATCCAGGTTCAAACAGCTCTCCGGGAGTGGGTAGGCCTGTGAGCTCAATGATGTCAAGAGCTTTGGCTTCATGATGGACATTTCCAGTCATCCACTCGAGAACCCATGTCTTCGTATCTCTGTTGTAGCCGCGGATGTGGAGTGTGGCATAGAATTGAAGCACTAATTCTTCATTCCAGTGCGATTGGCTGTTACGAAGCCAAGCAGACCTGCATCATGAAAGCAATCAAGTGCTTCTTCTAAGCACGGCAATCCGGCAATGGCTTCAGTGTCGAGGCACATATGAGGGAAAATGCGGCCTTGGTCATCTGAGTAACACGGTGAGTAATAGCTTCTTTCTTGATAGCTCGTAACCGGTCGAGATGAGATCCTTGGCCTTGTGTAGGGGTTCTTTGCCTTTGTCACAAAGAAAGTATTGTGGGCTTTGAAGCCATTTGCATTGAAAGAACCAGTTGAGGTGGCGGTGCTCGGAAACCTTGGCGATCTTGGCTTGGCTCGGACCAGAGGCCTATGCGCAATATGATAGTCGAATTGAGGACCAGAGGCATGAGGCGGAGGGACCAGAATGGGCCATCTTACTATGACTAGCTCGCCATAGTTCTATGCTTGCTCGATTGTGTAGGGCCTTGGTGGCGGAATCGAGCAAAGGCAGCAAGAATCGAGGCTTCAGTCGCATGCCAGATGCTTCGGGAGCAGTTGCCTCATTGGCCGAGCACAGTTCCTTCATTGGCTTCAGGAGCGGTTGGGACAGGCTCCACATTGGCTTCACCATGACCACGTCATTGGTTTCATTGGTGTTGGAGGTGGCAGCCTCATTGTTTTCAACCTCCACTTGAGGAGCCGGAGGGTCGGGCAATCGCACGTTGATATCGGGATCACTTCTTCAATTCTTTGGGGTGTAGGAACACGTTCTTCTTCTTCTTCTTCTTGGGTGTCGGGTGATGCAGCGGATTGTCTTCAGCAGCTTTGGCTTCGGACTCAGAGACATTCACGCTTGAGTGGCTTCAAAACACTTGACGTGCAACAGGTTGGTGGTGCACTTCTCCTTCCGAACGCTCGGAAGAGGCACTTGAGGCCTTTGACCTTTGCGAAGCCTGCGAAATGTCAAGCGACACCTTTGGAGATGGGGTTGCTCGGGCCTCAAAGTCTTCCTCTTCTTCTTGGTGTTGCTTTGTTGGGGAGTGACTTGTTGTTGGGGAGTACTGGGGAGTCTTGTTGTTATGGGCGATCAGCCCATGAAGCATCATGTGCAATTGGCATCGAGAGGACAACCAATGTCGATGAGTTCATTGCTGCATTTAACAAAGCGATGATACCACATTGTACTCGATTTGAGGAAGAACTTCATCATCTTCAACATTGTCATGGTGACCAATGTCTTCAAAGATGGGGGATCAATCATTGGAATCTCTTCACTTCAGGAGCCTCTGTGGAAGCAGGCTCATGAACAGTCATTCAAGTTCTTGGGTTGCAGACGCTGGGACGAACCACGTAAATGGGTTCAACAATCAAGGGCTCAGAGGAGCAGCCCGATTCTTCTTGGTCTTTAGCTTCTTCTTGGAGGGAGCAGCATCGAGGCGTCAGATTTTTCCTTTTTCTTGCTTCACCTCGGCAGCCCTCGTCTTTTTTCTCGCTCGTAAGCGTTGACCGTACCTTTGGCTTCGAGCGGTCATGCTTCTTGGGAAGACTATGCGGGGCTCTTCACGCCTTGAAGGTGCAGCTTGGTCACCGAAGACTTCTTCTTCTTTGCAGCCATCCCGGGTCGATGCCGGGGCGGTCAAGTGCCTTGCGCTTCTCAAATTTCATTGTAGGAAAGCACACACTTGTCGGCCAGAGCCTTCATGCGCTCACGAGAGCCTCCGCTTCTTCACGCTTCTTGACAAAGTTTTCTTTGAGGTCGTGCAGCATGACCTTGAAGTTTTTGACGTCTTGCACACTAAGTGCAGCCATATGCTTCTTGAACTGAGCCTTCTCATAGTCAATTTTGTGCTTCAGTTCAACAATCCGCCGAGCTAGAGCTAGCTCAGAAGCAATGGCGCCGTTGAAAGAGACGCTGAGGCCAATTGGAAGTTGCAGATCTTCAAAGTTGATGTTTGGTGTGTCAAACCACTCGTCAATGAAGTGATGGATGATTGCCACATCAAAGAGAGGCAAGTTGTTGAAGATTTCCGCTTCTTCTTTGCTCTTGATAAGCTGCTCAAGAGCATCATCTGCAAGATCGTCATCACTTGACAGATCAATGTGCTCTTCACGCAGAATGGCAGCAGGGGTCAGTGTCAGTTTAGTATTCTTGACACTTTTCTTTCTCTTCTCCGTCTTCTTGGAGATGCGGGATTGATCCTCAGACCGTAATCGGCTTCAGGAGGTGCAAAGGGCTGGCTTCACACGAGAAGCTTTTGGAGGAGGAGCCGACTTTGGAGCCTTGACTTTCTTAAGCTTGCGGCTTTGGAGCAGGAGCAGGAGCTGGAGTTGGGGCTTCATGAGAGTCATCATTGTCATCGAGTGATCCACTTTGGCACCTTGGACCAAAATATAAGTGATGAGGCCTTCAAGGTTTGAAACGGACCGATGACATTGGGTTCGGCGTCACGTGAGCCGTCGGCCACGGGGAGCAGAGGGACGAGGGTTGAAGTCTAATCCCAACGACTTCTTGTTTTCCTTTGCGTAAGCCTTTGCGGCCGGAAGTTGCGCTTGAAGAGATTGTCATCGCGACACGAGCAAAGACGTCGGTCGGCATTTTCAGCCGAGGTCCACGGACCATGCAAGGATAGAAACCTTGTGCAATAGCTTCAGCCATGCTCTTGGGAGGAGGCCTCAAAGCAGAATATCACCCCAAGGGCTTCGATGGCATTCTTCTCGGCATATTCTTGTGTGACGAAATTGTACTTGAACCAATCGTTCAGCCTAATAGCGTCGAATCCATTGGATTCGTGTCTTGCCGATTATAAGTCTCTTCAGGATCTGTCTTGTACAGCTCTGCGAGGTCATCGTGCAGATCTTTTGAGGTTCCCTCACGACGCTGTCTGCCGCCTCTTCCCCGACTGATTTATCTGTAGCCATGAGCTTCAAACTGAATGGCTTCACAATCAAAGGCTTCAAAGGTTTGTGTTTGGTTGACAGACAGGAACTGGCTTCGGGAGAGTTGGTTTGATGCTGTAAGAATTCTGCAAACGAATGCAGACTATGAGAGCCAAGGGATTCTCCCACGGACATGTTCCTGTGACAGCATTAGAGATGCAAGGGAAGGGGAAGAGGTCATATGCATTCTCAGAAGATTTTGAAGATAAATCGGTTTGAAGACATTGACCTCATGATGCGAAGACATTCACTTATACGCTGAGAGTTGGTTCCATTTGTACGAATCCGTGAATAAGTACAAGTGAGGAATCTAACTAGTTGTGAAGCTTAAGTGAATATACTAAGCAAAGACGAGATGCGCAGAATAGATCTAACTTTGTATGGGCGTAAACCATTTTTGGCAAGTAGGATGAATCTTGAAGATCAAAAAGATGGTAAAAATAGAGATATATTTACCGCTCAAGAACTGCTAGACGGAAGGAAACGAGGCCGGCAGTTCAGTCCACCGTGCCCTAACTTGGCGACGGAGGACACCTCTGGCGGCGGAGATGAAGATGTTCGCGGCGGCGTGAGGACGGCGTCGGAGAAGTCGCGGCAGCTAAGCGCTTCGTCGCCGGCGTCGTCGAGAGCTAGCGTTGGCGCTAGGGTTTTGACGAGGTGGAGAGGTGGAAGAAGATTTTCTTTACCGCAGGGGACAGGTATTTATAACGAAGTGTGCGGCGCAATTACGCAGGTGCCCCTGGCGGTTCACATCTGAGGGGCACGTGGCACGTATGCAACATACTGTGAGTTATCCCACGCTCCCACGCTCGCCCGGTTTGTCGGATGGTCGTTCCGGCTTCTCCGGAGTTCAACAGTAATGATGAATCATTTAAAACAGACTTAAAGTTTGTCTCTCGTGTCTTCACGACAAGGACGCGGAGAATACA